>VWZL01002042.1:522863-561678 GCA_013396915.1 Stercorarius parasiticus | reverse complement strand
AAGGAGCGGATGGGAAAAAAAAAAAAAAAAAAAAAAAAGACTGTGAATGCCTCATCAGTGTTCATGTGTGAGGGAAATGATGGCGAGGGGGTGGGTTGTATTACGATTATGTACACCTTTCATCATACAAGGGCCACTAAGGTGATCTGGGACACAAGAGTGCCACATCTGAGGGTTAGACACCCTGCATAGAACAAATCAAACTCTATACACCTTGGAACGTGGGCTCTGGGCTTCCCCCTCTCTCCCCTGCCCCGGTACTCAATGGTGTGAATTTGGAGGGCTGGGGCAGCTCCCTGGCACTGACCATCACAGGCACCTGGCAGGTAAGTGGAGGCATCCGATACCTACTAGGTCATTTGACAGAGGTGGCTTCCCTCTCTGCACAAAGACGGAACCACGGCAGGTGTCAAACAAGGGCAGGTATGGCTATCTGCAGACGCTCGGCCACTTGCAGGGGGCACTTACTCCACAAGAACTACCTGTCAGCCATCAGGATTCCTGTACTTCTCTTGTCCCTCACTGTTAATTGAGTAAAAGGACTGTCTCCCTGAGAGAAACCACCTTAGAAAACTCTCACATCATACCTTTCAAATGAAACATTCTGAACCCTTTAACCTTTGAGACTTTTCCCATCGTTTTCCTACTGCCCGTCAAACTAACGTGACGCTCTCAGCGTCTTTTTAGAGCTCAGCTGGCAGCATCACAACGCTCTAAGCGAGTCCCATTATGGCTCTGGCGCTTCTGACCATTGCGTTGAGTTGGAATCACAGGGATGCTCCAAAAGTCCACTGGCAGCATTTCTTTAGGGCTGCTCAGCGCATCCCTGGCACTTCTCCGAACTTAATTCTGTGGGAGCACGCGGGGACACGTACTGTGCTGAGTGGGAACCCGCTGCTGCTCTGTGGCAGCACCGGTGCTGTTGGAGCCTGGACAGTCTCAGCTTATGGACTGTCTGACAACTTTCTGGCCAGACGGGGCTTTGTTTCAGCATCCACTCGACAACATTCTTGACGACTTCCACAACTCCTTGACCTCATGCTAAAGCCAAATCCTGCTTAAGTCCCTCTCGGAGTGACTAGGAATTTGATTAGTTGCCTCACCCACGCTGCATCTGGAAAAAGAGCCTTCTGAAATGTCACCACCGTTTACAGAAATATAATGTCACCTTTTACTGGGACTAAAAGGACCAGCTCCTCCCAGAGGACACGGAAGGAGACAAACGTTCATAGCCCTGCCAAAGTGACAGTGCTAACATCCTTTATAGTAACTGTGGCTCTGTCAAATGCTAGCTCTGGGGGAGATAGGAGAAGAGAGAACCAATGCACAATTAATTAGCAAAAAAAAGCAATCTCGGGGTTAAAAATGTTACATATGCTGTCTGTCAGTGAAAGCTGGGCTTTGGGCTCCATTTGATGTTTCTGCAACCCCACCTCAAGTAGTAACGAACAGAGACTGTGAGCTAGCCCCCCCGGGGAACAAAAGATGCGCAGAGAGAAGCGGCAGTGACTTCTGGGATGGAGGTGAAGGGCCTTCCTTTGGATGAATGGTGGCGATGAACAGTGAGTGGTGGAGGATTTTGTGCAAGCGTAGAGATTTTTAACTAATTCCGATGGAGCATTAGCTGTCCCAGTTCTATGGTCATCCACCCACATCAGCAGCCGACTGGAGAAAACAAAGCAGAGTTTCTCCTTTTCTGCTTTAAAAAGGAACGGAGTCAGACCCTGTACAGGTCAGCTAATTCACGGACAGGGAGAGTCTGGTGGCGTTCAGCCCACTAGACACCCAGCCAGTGAAGCAGGAAAAGGGTGCAAGGAAAAAACANCCCCCCCCAGCCAAAATGAATGTTAGACCCCAACATTACATATACATTAGTGTCACTTTACACTTATTGCCCCATGCAGCCTGCTGGATTCTTCACACCCTGATCATATCTTACAGAATATTTTCTGCTGCACATACACAAAAAAATATTCAGTTCTTCCACATCCATCTCCCTAAACAAACGTCTCTTCTGCAAATGCCACTGTTTCACGCTCCTCTGTGGCCACCTCTGCCACTGGCTGGCTTCGGAGCCATTCCACCCTGCTCCGAAGGAGTTCGTTCTCCACCGCTTCCACCTCAGCCGTGGGACAGGTCTTGGTTTCATCGTGCTTGAAATACTCCCTGACGGTGTTTCGAATGGAGGCGGGGAGGATGATACGGATGGTGTGGCTGAACGTGTTGAAGCCCTTGCTCTGGGATGGCGCCTGCGCCATTTCCACGGGCTTGCTCTCCAGCTCCTCGGGAGTGGAGGCACTTTGGGGGCTCTCTTTGTGCTCTGCCTGCGGGGATGGGATCGTTGGTTCGTGGTGGTAGCGCCTGGAGATGGACTGCAGGACAAGGGGGGTATTCTGCCCATAGAAAACTGTCTGGGGGATATGGACTCTCACAGTCTGCAAGCTCTTGGACAGGCTCTGCTCGCTGCTGCTGCGGGGCGAGTCACTGCTGCTGGCGTTTGCCATGGATTTCTCCTCTTCCTCTTCCACTGAGCTTTCTTTATTTGGGGCCACATAAAAAGTTATCTTGGTGCGCTTCAGGCTTTCCTGGCTTGGAGAGGAGGCATCAACGCTTTTGATTTCTATGTTCTTCACTGTCTTCTCCCTGTGCTGCTGGTGGCTGATCTGCGGGGACTTCTCCCTGTGGTCTCCCTGGCTGGCGGCTGGGAGCTCAGGGGTTTGTTGGAACTCTTTGGTACAACCCTGGCTCCTGAGCCCTGGGCCAGGGTCGCCTGCACAACTCAGCTGTCTCTCCTCTTCTTCCCAGTCAACGTCAGTTAGTGGGCTTCCCACAGCAGCTCCGCTGACAGATGGGCAACTTTTCCTCTCTCCAAAGCAACGACCGCTCTCTGCAGCCTTGGGTTCATACTCCTGGAAACTGTCCAGGTCACACGGATGTAAAGGCACAGGAGACGTGAAGGACTTGTGCCACTCTTTTGGGGACCTCTTGGCAATCTTGGGCGACACGGCATGAAGCCTGGCAGATGTGCCGAACATGAATGGCAGGGATGAGACGTCTGTGGGACTAATGGCTGACGACTCTGAGCAGTAGGAGAAAGCACTGTCTAAGGAGCTGAGTGAGGAGGCTGACGGGGAGGTGGTGGTAGAGGACAGGCTGGAGAAGCTCGACCTGTTGGACAGGCTGGATTTCTGAAGGCTGAGCTTCTTCACCCTGGAGCTGGTCTGAGGCGACTGCCACAAGGTCTGCCTGGCCTTATTACCCCCAGGGCTTAGGCCTTCATCAATCAGCTTCTGGCTCTCCACCTGCAGCTGCTTGAGCCTGTGGATGTAGTCTGTATGGCTGCGCATGATGGTGGCATCGCAGCTGGACTGGCGGGCCACCGGCTCGTGGCTCTGAGCAGGGAGCTGGGAGCTGAGGCAGACGCTGGGCTCTGACGAGCACCGGTCCCTGGCCGGGCTGAGCGAGCGTATTGAGCCGATGGAGCAGAAGGAGCCCTCCTCTTCCAGGAGGTCATAGCTGTCTGCACTGGCGTTCTTCCGGACTTTGCTTTGGTAGCAGGCTGTGATCTCACTGAACAAGTCCCAGTCTTCCTGGTCCTCGTCGAGTAGCAAGCCGCTGGATGGTTCAAAAATGGCATCTGCTTCAGAAACCAGGTGGTGCTTTGGTCCTTCTGGGTCACAAGCAGAAAATTCCAGCTCATCAGAGGAATCATCATGCTGAGCCAAGCCTATGTCTGCGGCAGAGAACACAAATTAATTTGTTGCCTATGTCTCCTAACCCCATATAATACCTTGCAATCAAGGCAGGGAAATATTATCAAGTCCATGGCAAAGCAAAGATGATCCATTATTTTCACAGGGAGCAGAGCAGGACTGGGAACAACATGAAAAATTCTGGCTCGATGACCTGAGCTTTGCCCGTATTCATAGGATAGTTAACAAAGACAACTCAATCTCTTTCCATTCAACCATTTGGTTTAGCTTTACAGAACTAATCTGGAAGAAAAGACTGCCGGGAAACGGCATTGCTAAGGCTACACTAAATTCTTGTCATGGCTGGAACAGGTTGAACAGCAGCCACAGAGAAAGACAGCTATCCTCAGGGACACAATCAAAGTGATGCACCTCAGCCCTCTGCTTTGCCCTCGCTTCCTGCCTGTGGCTGACAGGCAAAGGGAAAACCAAAACCAACTGTTTTTCACTGCTTTTCCTTGGAAGAGACACGAAGGGAAAGCAAACTCTTTTTGCATGAGGAGTTTACCTATTAAAAGATTTTAAACATGCGTGGAAGGTACAGTACCACCAACTTACCCAGCGATTCCTCTGAGTTTTTGGACTTCTTTTTGTCTGGTCTTTGAAACAAGGAAGCAATGTCACCTCCAAAGATCTCTCCCGAGTTTTCAATCAGGAACTGCACTAACAAGGCCACCTGGCCAAGACACAAATGTACAGAGTCACTTTCATGAAAATACAGCCAGCTATATAAAGCAAGTCAAATCAGTCACAGAGTGTTCCTTTCCCTTTGACAAAGATTTAATTTTCTACAGAACCTTTTGCTCAAGAAGCTGTTACGAATGTGGCAATGCAACTGTATGAACTACACCTGGGGCAAGAATATGAGCTACATGAACTGGTACGGGGAGCCGGGTACAGCACATTCTACAATTTTCCTTACTATAGATAGCACCTCGTAAGCCACAAGCAAGCATTCCTCCCCTCTGATGCACTCTCATTGCTTGCTTTGTCTCTGCAAACTGGGAGACCTAATAGTGGCCGTCCAGTCCCTGAAGGGGGCTACAAGAAAGCTGGGGAGGGGCTGTTTGCAAGGGCATGTAGCGACAGGACGAGGGGCAATGGCTTTAAACTAGAGCAGGGCAGGTTTAGACGAGACATTAGGAAGAAGTTCTTTACACTGAGCGTGGTGAGACACTGGCCCAGGTTGCCCAGAGAGGTGGTGGAGGCCCCATCCCTGGAGACATTCAAGGCCAGGCTGGATGAGGCTCTGAGCAACCTGATCTAGTTGAAGATGTCCCTGCTTACTGCAGGGGGGTTGGGCTAGATGGCCTTTAAAGGTGCCTTCCAACCCAACACATTCTGTGATTCTATGATTCGAAGGCGGCTTTAGACCCAGCTGAAGTGGCAGTGTCTAACTTCAGCTGCTCCATCTTTCTTGTGCTTGCCTGACCATACATAGGAAGTTCACCTGGTAAAGTAACCACAGCTTCCCTTTCCACCCTGGATAAACCAAGTGTCTAAATTCCCTGACCAGCATGGGCACAGTTGCACGGGGGCAAGGATGGAGCTCGGACACCGCTCAGCCAGCACTGTCACTGATCCCAGGCCTTCTTTTAGTCTACAAAATACATTGCCCATAAAAAGCCACAGAAGGGGAAGACAAGCATGAGCCCAAAGCCATGAAAGATTACCTTCTTTGTAGACCTGCTCTCCTCTTCAGGCCCAGTGGGACTTGGTAGCCACAGCATATTGGGTGCTATGCAGAGAGCCAGGTTAAAGGCATTCATCTGATTCACTCCGGAATTCTGCTCAATATGATGGAGGACTCCAAAGAGGTGTCTGAGTAAGATGAGGTTGGCCTCTGGAAGCTGGCTGACAAGACTATTCAGGGAGCGGGAACAAAGGAAAACAGTGCTGTTCACAAAAATCTGCTCTTCAAATATCAGAAGTTGCTTCCCAAAACTTTTGCCCCCTTCTGCCCTTTTGCAACCAGTTTGAGACATTCACATTTGATGATAAAGTAAGTCAATCCCCTCCACCAACTTCTGTGAGCGCCACAACTTTACATCCATATTGCTTACCCACTCTGGTCACAGAGCTGGAGCGACCAAGGGACTTAACGTCCAGGACTCGTGGGTAGACGTCCATAATGCCTTAACAAAACAATGATCGCCTAAAGGAGACGCATCCAGCTCCAGGCCAGCAGCACAGGTGCCAGTGTCATTGCCTGTGTCCCATGCTATAGAGACAATGGAGGAAGGAGGCCCAGGCCAAATGGTAAGGTTCAACAGCTGCGCTGGGCCATTGACAAGAAGAGGTTTGGTACACTGCACGTCCCACAGGACGCTGATAGACTGTTCTTGCTCAGGGCAGCAGTTTCAAGGCAGTAAAGCCATTTTCAAGGTCCCAGTCACCATCTTGGCAGGGCTATTTCTTCTAACTGCCAATATGATGATCAGCTTCATTTCGTGCACATAAGAAAACAGTTACCATTGTTAAGGACCCAATTCCACTAACATTCCACGTACTCCTGGTGGCTGAATTACTGTGCTTTTTCAGTTTGCTGGTTCTGGTAATTTGAACTGGTCATCAGAAAAGAATTTTCCAATGACATTTTTTTGGGGTCAGAAACGTTAACAATGCTCACAGAAGACCATTGAAAGGAAAATGTTCTGACCAGTGACAGTGGCAATCAGCAATAGCTCTGCTGTGGCCTGGAGCATTGCCAGGAGTCTCCCAGAAGATGAAGTCTATGCTTAGGGACGTATGTTCCCCCTTCTCCCACCAAAAGAATCTTTTACAAAGGCTTTTACAAACCTTTTGATAGCTTCAATCTTATGTGCCCTATTTTCCGTGTCCACAGCTTCCATCCACAGTCCGTGCATGTCTGAGGATAGAACACTGTCAGGTATATTTCGGAGAAAATCCTGAATTAAATATATATATGCAGAGCAGTCTGGTCAGTTTTGAATTCCTTGTTTTGGTTTCACGATGCATATAGTCATTGTTTATTCATATTAAGCACAAGATAAAACAAGACATGCCACAAATACATTTCTTCTCCCCTCCCCGCTTCCACCAAGCTGTCCTCCTCGGGGCTCTTCCCTTGCAGCGCCGCAGAGCTGTGTGGCAGCTGTTGGTGGCAGAGGGTGACCAGCCAGCCCTCGTGCCCTGTCCCTTCTCCAGAACAGGACTGATCTCTGCTGCAGCAGGCAGAGGACTCATCCCTAAGGCTGTGTTTGAAACATTTCTCAGCTATGAGAAACGCTGGTTTTTTTCGCAGGGGACTATTTAACAACTTAATATATGCCTTGCGTTGGAAAGTGCCTTAGTACTTAATCCCAGTACCTGAAGGGGGCCTATAAGAAAGCTGGGGAGGGTCTGTTTGCAAGGGCATGTAGCGACAGGACGAGGGGCAATGGCTTTAAACTAGAGCAGGGCAGGTTTAGATGAGACATTAGGAAGAAGTTCTTTACGCTGAGGGTGGTGAGACACTGGCCCAGGTTGCCCGGAGAGGTGGTGGAGGCCCCATCCCTGGAGACATTCAAGGCCAGGCTGGATGAGGCTCTGAGCAACCTGATCTAGTTGAAGATGTCCCTGCTCACTGCGGGGGGGTTGGACTAGATGGCCTTTATATGTCCCTGCCAACCCAACACATTCTGTGATTCTATGATTCTATAATACCCTCCCAGTCAACAGCTTTTTGCATTAGGCCAACAAAAGCAAGAGACAGGGGTGTTTTCTGATACTTTAGGTGTCGGAATTGTTCTGACCAGATTTAATTGCCAGTGCAATTTTTTTACTTACTAAAACTTGGGTCTTATTGCAAGATTCATCCCTCACTCACCACAACCCCTCTACTTGGATTTGGCAGCTGTTTTCCCTCTTGCTTGCTAGCTGATTAGAGGGTGAAGGCTTAGGGTTTAGGTAGTACAGGCCAGCTCCTTTGAGCATGGCCTCTCTGTTTGGGGAAGATCCAGAGCAGTTGCATTTAAATGGCACGAGTCCTCCCGTATCTCCCTGCAACGTCTTCTCTGTGTCCAGGAAGGACAAAGAGCTTCTGTGCTGCTGCCACCAAAGGGCTTCATGCCTATGGCAGTGCAGCGTCTGAATTGCTGAGTCCAGACTCTGACATGTTATCTGCCACTGTGTAGATACCATGGTTATCTCAGAGGTAGACATTACTCTATTGCCTGCTGGAGGCCGTTTTGTACAGGGAGGTGCAAAATGAAACACTGGTCTGAGGGCCACTGCACATCTCTGCACGTGAAAACGAGCACCATGGGTCAGGCAGATACCTTTGTGTGCATAGATGGACCACACTATCAGGTGAGAAAGTGCCTTGATGGAAAATGCTTTCTGTTCCCCCCTAAAATCTCCCCTACCCACAAAGACTCATGTTGCTTCCTTGAAGAAGGAAGGTACCATTAGCCCAGAGAGATGACGTACTTGGCCAAACGTACCGTGATGACAGCTGCAGCCACAAAGACTGACTCTCCATCCACCTGGACATCATCTCCAGAGTTCAGCTTCTCTTTCAACTCCTTGCAAATCTTGGCATTGGCAGAACGTCTGAAAATGCCCCTAGTAGAGGGACCTTCGTGGTACAGCAGGAGCAGCATATCCTAAGAAAAAGCCCAGTTCTATTAAGAGCCTAACATTTTACCCTCTTGTTGGTGTATATTATACCTCACATATTATAACATAATGGCCAAGAACTAGGTAGTACCGGGAAGAGGACAGACGTAAAAGAGATTTATCCTGATTTAACCAGGGATAAAAGCCTGTCGGCTAAGTTGCAGGTAAAGTCCATGCGGGTATGTTTATCCTGTGGCAAGTGTGATCCCAGTGAATGAGATCTAGGCATAATCTAGCATGGCATAATTCACTGACATTGCCCCTTGTCAGCTTGTGATGACCTGGCTGGAGACACCCATTGAAACAGGATGGACCTGTGTGCTTGAAGTGATATGGGTTACACAGGAGAGGGATGCTCTCACCCTTATTACTGAGCTAGATCTGAATCACAAGCAAATGATGGTCGTCTTCCCCATCCAATCCTCATAAATACCAAAAGTGCCTTTAAATTCCGGGCTAAGCACATCAAGTTTATGTCAGGATGAACAGTCCAGGCTGCTCCTTACCATGATTGGCTTGGGAAGGATCCCGTCAGGACAGACAGAGGACAGAGACAAGCCGAAGAGCTTGCGTGGGGTGGTAGGTGACTGCGAAGGAGGGCTGCCCGTGGGGGTGCTGGTGCTGCGGCGCAGGGCCCAGTCTATCAAGGACTTCTTCCTCTTGGTGTGTTTCTGCAGTGACTCTGAAAGAAAACCACAAGCCTTCATCACACACCTGTCTGTCCTTCCTACTGGCCAGGGAGTGATCTGCAGTGGAGACAGAGTTCCCAGCAAGGCAAGGACTTTCTACCATCGTGTGTTTAACAACTGCATTCTTAGATAATATACAGATAATATAGAGCAGTGAAGCCACTTGTTCATCTCCCAACCATCAGCAAAACTCTCACTCAATAATCAATTGTTCTGCTGGGAACCTTGCTGTCTGTGCAACGTAAGAATGGCTTGCAACTGAAAGCTAATCAAGGACTGAAAGCTAATTCTGAACATTTGCACAGACAAATTCAGCCCCTCTGCAATCTCCTCCTCTTTGCACACACTCATGTCGGTATGAGGCCGACTCTGGGATACGTGTATGATGCTAGGAAGAGTTTGGCACTGCCACGGAAAGCAGCGAAGTCTCCGCCTGGTTGTAACACACTCCTGCAGCCCCTACCTCTCCTCAGCTGCATTGGAGCTTGGAGCTTGGGTTTCAGGACAAACTGACACTGTTTTTCCTTTGGGAGCTGATCAAGGAAGGAAGCCTCTGTCCCATCAGCCAAGAGGGTGTTATTGTTGGTTCCTTGTTGCTGGTCAGCAGAGTCCCGGAGACAGCTCACTGCAATGCTGAAAGGATGCTCGTGCCCTGTTGAGCAAAGAGTTGTGTAAAGAGCGAGCAAAGATGCAGAGCTATGTGAAAACAGCTCCAAAGCTGGGCAGGAGGAAGCAGCCACATCCAGCGGCTCCCACTGCAGCTGGGCCTCTAAGCGACGCTGCTCAAAACCTCCGCCAGTGGACTCAAGAGGCCAGGGCACATCTATGCATATATATATATATATGATCATTGCTTTACAAATAAGTTCATCCAGTTAAACCTGGCCAGCCGCTTTTCATTAGCAGCTCTCCAGAACATTAGGCAACAAAGCACTATTAACTGGGTTTAAGCCCTTATTAATAGGCTTATGGGCCCCCACTGCACTAATAAAATACTGTAAGCACCGCTCTGGGTAGGAGTTATCTTACTGTGACAGTCTAGTATGTATTGGATGAATACAAAAAGTAAGCATGTACCATGATGACTTGGAAAACACCAAAAAACACTCACAAATAAACACATGCAGTCTAAAGAGCCCCAGAATATACTCTTACTATGACAACATGAAGAAGAGAAGGCTCCATGGAGATCTTAGAGCAGCCTTTCAGTCCCTAAAGGGGCCTATAGGAGAGATGGGGAGGGACTCTGGATCAGGGAGCGTAGCGATCGGATGAGGGGTAACGGTTTTAAACTGAGAGGGGAGATTTAGATGAGATATTAGGAAAAAATTCTTTGCTGTGAGGGTGGTGAGCCCCTGGCCCAGGTTGCCCAGAGAAGCTGTGGCTGCCCCATCCCTGGAGGGGTTCAAGGCCAGGTTGGATGGGGCTTGGAGCAGCCTGGTGTGGTGGGAGGTGTCCCTGCCCAGGGCAGGGGGGTGGGACTGGATGATCTTTAAGGTCCCTTCCAACCCAAACCATTCTATGATTCTATGAAAATGGGAGAGTTCTTACCAATGAGAGGGTAAGCAGGGTCATCTTTTCCTGAGATCACCCAGAGGTGGTGCTCACTTGTCTTGTCCTGGTGGTTGAGGAACAGAGAAGAGAAAAATATTAGGTGAAGAGGGCCAGGGTGAGGGTCCACGAGGTTGCGCTCCACTCCAAAGGCAACAGACAGCAACAAACGTCTGAACAGGCCAAGGAGCCAGACGTGCACGGCTGCCTCCAGGCCAGCTGCGTGGCTGGGAAGGACGGTGCTCTGGATCAGTCTATCTGATATGGAGTGGAAGGGGAAAGGCTCAGGAGAAGAAAAGACTGAGAGCCAACAGTGTGTGAACCCACACGATGGTTTCCTGGACTATTTTAGCAGTATGTTCCACAGCCTTCCTTGGTATTGAACTACTGGAACACTGTCAAAGCTACTTGTTAAATACTGTAATGGGAAAGGCTGGACCACTGCAATGGGCAAGGATCATCTGATAATATCACTGATTTATTCATATTTCATGGCTATATTAATAATCCTTTGACAAGCTTGGCTCAATCCTAATGCTGGACTGGAAGCACTGAAGTCCTCTGAAATCCAAAGGACTTTATTATACAAGGTTTGAATCTAATGTGGGCATGTAAGCATGTCTGTGCTTCTAATATTTGGCACCCACACAAATAGATTCCTTCATCTTGTAGTCCAGAGAGTATTGAATGCCTTACTGGTTGGTTACAGCAAATCTAGACTTCTCCACATCTGCACTGTCCTGAAACCAGACACTGCCCACTTCCTTAGCTAACATCTGGCAGACTACGCAACTGCCACTTACAGGAAGTCCAAGCTGTAGAAGGGTCTTCTTCATCACACTCTCCGCAGTTTCCACATTGGATACATTGACTGTGGTAGTCTAGAAAGGAAAACAAAGAAAATATAGGAAGCTAATAAGAGGGCGTGAAGTTTGGTTGCAGTTTCTTGTAGCCTGAAAATCTGGGGAAAATGTCACTCATCTGTCTGTTGACTGTCTTTACTAAATGTTCACGGTTAGAAGAGTTGTACTCATTTGAACTACACTGGAATCATTGGTCAGGGTGATGGCTATACATTGTGAAAACTATTCTGCGCCACTTCTCTATCATGGGTTTATTATACCATTCAAAGATTTAATCCAGCAGAAATCACAAGAACTGGGTGGTGTTCAGATGCTGTATTTGATCACATCAGTATTTGACTGATAGTAGTGCCACTGTCACTCCAAAGGATGTCACTGCAACACTAATAAACCATGAGTGTCTGGGGTCGCTCTCAGAGGGAAGGGTCCCCAGGAGGTAAATGTGACCCACCAAGCCTGGCATGAAGCCTAGAAATGTATGCTATTAATATGAAGAGACTGGGACACATTCCGGTAAATTAATTCAGGAGAACACAGCAGTGACTCATTCATGATCAATACCTTCAACTTCTTGCACTGAAAATAGGAATGACTGGGCACACAACTACAAACCATCACCAATTACGAAGTGAAGCAGAAGGAAAAGAGAAGCCAGAGGTCAAGAATAGTCTTAAGAATTAACTGCTTTTTGGTAAGGGTCTGGCTACCTCCTGATTTCCCAAACCAAAACCCTCTGAGTGGCCTTTCAGTGGGAAGGATGCAGCTGCCCGGATGCACACACTCTAAAACCTTTTCAGGTGGGACCTGAATTTTGAACAGGGAGAACAGTAGCATCAGCACCACAGCCCTGCCTTCCCCCCGACCCCACAGACCTCCATGTAGCCTTGGTCTGATGAGCAGGTTCTTAGCTTTACTTACAGAAGAACAGTTGTCAGCATCCAGCACAAAGATCTGAAGGGTTAGATTCTTCACATATTCATTCTGTTTTACTTCATTGATATGCCTGAAAGTCAAGAAAATGGGAAGGAATATAATTTCCCACCCAAACTTGAGAAGGACCCTAAGATTTGGATCCAAGAGGTCCAAGGGACCTGCTCCTTGACACTGTAATAAATACAGATGAATTACGACAGTGACAATGACATGCAACGTTCATAGTGTGGTCACACGCTCTTACTGGCTTCTTTATCTTTCTTGAAGCCCCAGACTAGCAAAACCCCACATGTACTGTAATGCAGATAGATGTGTTCGGCATAACATCTCCCAGCATCCTTAGGATCGTTACTGTCCTCCACAAACCAAGAGACTTCTTCGCCTCTCTCTAGCTATATAAACACTTCTGCCTGGGTGTTAGTGCAAACAACGTATAACAACATAACACAAAAAAGAAACAACTGTAGCCTCTAGATGCCAAGAAATACAAACTTTTGTTCCAATCAACAAACAGCTGAAGAATCAATAACACTTGCGACTTTTCCACAGTGGTTAGCAAAGCCAACCTCCAGCTCCAAAGGAAAAAAGGTGCTGCAACAACATTAACTTCTAGGGGATTTCGTCTGTTCTGGACTGTTAACACCAATTTTGCTTTCACCAAGGAGCTTCTACATCCAGGTTTCAAAGGTGGGTTTTTCAAACAGTAGCTAGACACCCGATGTGTTGAAAATCAGAGGGCAATTTGGCACCCAGCATGACAAATTTCTCTGAGGACTGCAGAGGAACCACCCAGGAGGATAAAAGGAGGGTCACTTACCACAGTAATGCTGACAGCCATCGTTCCTTCACGTCAGCTGAGCTGAAGATAAAAAGGGAGGCAGATCATCAAACAAGTGCTGAGCGGGTAACAGCCTTTGGAAACTCTACCCAGTTTCATTTATATATAGCTGTAAGTCAAAGTTCCTTCCTGCAAAGCCCTGGAACAAAAGCACAGTCCTTTCCTGCTTCTGTCCTATTTTAACAAATAACAAAAATAATAATAACAAAAAAATCCCAGCAACAAACTGGACTGCATTTCCTGCCCAGGCTGGCGAGTGTTCAGATAAGGGACAAATATCTTTCTGTGATGTTGGAGTTAACTCATCTTGTGGACCCTTGTTATTTTTGCAGTGACCTTTAATTGCTATTTTCTTTCTGCTATTATTTCCTTCCCAATGTCTGCTGTTCCTAGAAGCTTCTGCTGCCAGCGTGGGTTACCCAGGTCTCAGTGACGTGAGGGAAATGGAACTGCTGTTGAGTTTGGACTAAGACACAATCGTCGGCTTGCAAGTCAGAGCGTGAATCCGAATCAGGAATGCATCACCCGGGAGAGACCCCCCTGACCCTTGGAAACGAGGAGACAGCATGTATGAACCCATGGTATGGTTCCCATTTCTTTTTCCACTAAGAGAGCTGACCCACAGAAGGAAAAGCATCAGGCCAGATCAGCCCTTCCTAGCTGTGCCAACAGAACCCCTGAGGACAGAGTGACCTTCGAAGACTGCTGACCTCTCTGCTTTGTGGAAGAGAGTATGAAGCAGAGATGCCTGAGCCAGCAGTGACCTGGGTTCCCTGTGGATATTCCAGCTCTAGATTCAATTTAGCCAGGCTAGACTGAGCTCCAGGTAATAAAACCGTCACCTGCTTTTTGGTGAGCCTTACTAGCTCAGGCGCAACATTGGGACAGCCTTTGAGATGGCATTTGGACACAAATGGGCTACTCTCTAGCCTGCTCCATGCTCCCCTGCGTTTCTGTTTTTGGGGTTAGCAAGGGCTGAGCAAGCTCTGGACCGTGCTGCTTGTGCAGACCTATCTTGAAGAACCCTTCCATTTTCATGGTCTGTTGCTGTGGGCTTGGGACACCATGGCAGACAACCGCAGGAGGAAGGTTTGCCCAGGAGCCGTCCATGCCACACTAGGGGTGGGTAAAGGATTTAATCGCGGCACAAGGCCATCTGGCATTTTTCACTGCCATGACTAACCTGTCCTTCGTAACTCAAAGTTCTCAAACTAGGTCTAATCTACAGAAACGGCTGCTGGCAGGTGCGGAGACAAAATGCCTGTAGGTTTTACGATGGCACAAACTGGTTTGCGATGGCAGATTGGGTTGTGATGTTCCAGGACGCTCTGCAGCAGGGTTAGCCCTTGCTAAAACAACACTTGCAAGGATTGGTCCTCTAAAAGGCTCTCAGGGACCAACCTGCAGATATCTTTCTAAGATGACTGTCTCCCAACATCTAAGTTTTTACCACACTGCCTCATGTGAGTGGAAGTCCTCTACTCGATGGGGAGAAGAGCCGTAGTAGAGTTCAGGGCCCTACGGCCTCAGCCATTTTTTTGCTTGACACATGGGAGATTTGGGCAGCTGTCAGCCTGCAGAGGGAGGTCTGGTGTCTGATGAGATACCTGAAGGTGACAACATAGTTGGTGGTAGGCCAGCCGATGACAAACGAATTCTCAGGACCCATCTTTTTCTCTGTCACTTCGCTGAGACAGGTGCCGGTCCACACTTCACTCAGATGTACCTGCTTTTTCAGCTTCAGGCTGGAGGAGGATCTGCAATTCAAATTATATATTTCTTAGGCCAGATCCCAACATCTAGACCTCCAGAGTCTGGTCATGCCACCTTCCAGTCATGGAGGTGTGGTGACAGCAACAAGCCCCCCAGAACAAAACATCTGGGCATGTGGAGGCACTACGAGAAAGTTTTGTGAGTGGATTTTGGGGTTGGTGGCTGCAGTGGGACAGCTGCAGCTTAGGGCAACATGATTCACTAGAGCCACATGCAGGTAGATGGCGATTTAGGCTAATTACTGTCTAAGCTAATAACTGAAGTCACCTAAGCTCTTCATTTATGCGTGGCAGAAGTAGCCAGACCAGGAGTCAGTTTTCTGTCCTTACTGCCTCTTGCCCTCTTGCTATTTCTTCAAGAAGCCACATAAGGGAACGGGCAAAACCAATTAGACCGCCTTTTTCTTTAGGAAAATGAAGTGAAACATTAATAGCAAGAAGAATTTCTGGAGGTGGAAGGGGGAGATGCCACATTTAAATCCACATTTGTAAAGAGGAGCTGTTTTGATGCCTGCTCCACAAGCAGCTCAGAGCCCAGCTCCAACAGCACATTCTGGGGAGAAGGAGCGAGCGTGAATTCTTCTTACTTGGACTTGGCGATGACCAGCACATCACTGAACAAGATCAAATGTCTTTCCTGGGTCTGCAGGCCCACGGTTAGCTGTACTCGCTCGTCCAGGACGAAAGTGGAGCCTGGGCTGCTGAACACCCCACTTGGCAGCCCATTGTCTGAATGGGAAGTGGAAAGGGTAGTTTCCCTGGAGAAGGAAGAAAAATCGTAAGACTTTGTCAGAAGCTTTCTCACAAAGGTTCGTATTATTGGACACAGGCGACTGTTTTGGAACAGCCCGATAGCCCTGTGCTTCTCCCAGCACTGCCCCTATTGCTCTCAATTCTGAACTGCATTTGCCTACCTCTGCCCAATTAATTTTATCAGCCTCAGACAGACGGAAAACTGCCTAAATGCTCACACCAAATCTGGGGAGGTTAGCCTGCCAAAATATTCCTTTTTGAGTCATTTCTCACTCAGGTAAAACACTTCTTTCCTGCATACGCGTGTGAGCTATGACTCGAAAAGAACATGGAAAACCCGTGGCACTGCTCAGCCTGGCATGGGGAGGGATTGCCATTTCTGCGCATGGTTTCCATCTGTACCGAACTGCTTGTCAGCGCGAGGACTGGAGCACAAAGAAAACGAACTGCGTGTACTCATCTAATTCCAGCTATCTGATTCTGGCTTGCCTGGCTGCAACCCAGCATCTTGTTTCTACTGAGATTGATATAGGCGCTGACCATTTCCAAAAAAACACGATGGTTTTTGCATGTTGACTGCAGACAACAAGCCGTCGTTGGGATTGAACCAGGTCCTTCATGCTCTCCCCAGCTGGAAGAGTTCTACTAAGTGCTCATCTCCCCGCTTGCCCCTCAGCATCGTCCCAGAGCATCTTCCCAGCGCTGCTCCAGGCTCTGGTGGGCAGTGCTGGCAGTACAACGGGTCCCACAGTCATTTTCTTGGTCTACCCCTTGCTCTACAGGTGGGATTGTGCTGAATGAACAAGCAATAGCTCTTTGCTGAGCCTTGGTCAGAGACCGTGTTCATGTGCCCAACCCTGACTGAACTAGCTAACCTCTGAGGCATGGCCTTAGATTTATGTAGACAGAAAAAACCCAGATATCCTCCTGTCTCTACACATAGACAAAAATACGTATCTTGTCTGCAAGCAAGGACGCATGTGGAAGAAATACTTATCGTCCCTCCACCCCTCAGCAATACTACTCTAGCCTGAGGGCAGTCTCTACACAAACAGATGAGAAAACCCGTGAGCTTTAAGGGTAGTATTTTTGACATTGTCAGTCTTAACTCAGTTTCCACTGGCCTCATAACTGGGCCCCTTTGATTTCACAGGAGTGAGGTTAAAGCTAGCCAGTAGCTGCTTTTTTAAAATCACCCCCCAGTCACAGGAACACCAGCACTCCTGCAAGCAGAAATTCCCTCTTCCCTCCTCACCGCTCCACAGCCACCAACAAGTGAATTCTTGGCTTATGCGTCTATTGCCTCTACAAGTGAGAAGCTAAATCGCCTTTAAACTTGCTATTAAAAGCATGTGCGTCAATTGAGCAGTGGGAGCCACACCATCCCACAGTCTCAACAGTGGATTTCCTAAAGCTGGAGGAGTTACACAGCTTTGTAAACACAACAGCAGGGTAGCAAAAAAACCTCACCAATACTCTGGTGGCCTAAGCGAAGATGGCATTTTACCAGCTCCCTCCATAGCAATCCATCATGAGAAACGTTTAAAGCTTCCCTCCCTCACGAGGATACTCTCCAGCCAAATAAAGTCACAAATTTGTTTCTCTTCTCTACTTTTTTTTAGTGCAATTTAGAAGGGGGTGGGGGAAGTGACAAAGAAGTCAAGTAACTTGGTCAGAAGACAACCAAGTGAAAATCAGTCCTGCCCTTTATTTTAAATGATCCTACGAGACTGACCCCACAAGCTTGTTTCAGAAAAGCAGGGCGCACTAAGCACCAATTACCTATGGTGTAATATAAGGGCTGGTCCTCGGGAGGGCTGGTCCAGATCAACTCAGTTCAGCTGTATCATCTCTTTCTTACATAGAAAAAAAAAATCCAACTAACCAAATCCCTCAGGAAATGTTATTTATAAGATCGCTATCAGAGCAAGGCAGAAAGGAGCGTGGCATTCCCTTATCTGTGTCTAGTAGTTACACGGTGCTGCAGGAGGGAGGGGGGACTATGTCGAAGAGGGGTCAGCTCCCACTGAAGGACCAAGGAGCTCGGCTCCTGTCTGGCACTTGGTACTTCAGCAGATTTGTGTGTCTGGCACGTTTGTACCTGACTATCTGCTGACACTCCTGGTGCTGTACACCGGCAGGAGCAAAGCATCATCAGAGCACTGGATGGCTCTGGAGTCGCAGGCAAGAGGGGGAGCATTTCCCCACAAAAGCTGGTCGTAAGCGGAAAGCTGCTGTCATCAGACAGGGACGTGACTCTCCTGGAGGATGGCCGGATCCGGTGGCTCTCCCACCACACATCCTGAGCTGATGCCACCCCACAGAGTGCTGGCAGGGCGTGGGCAGATTTCCCAGTGCTCCCTTCATCCCCCAAGTGCAGCTCCCAGCCCCCTCAAACACCCTGCACCTGAGATACGGCCAAATCTCGGGGCCAGCCCTCCCGCGGGTGGTCCAGCAGATGGAGCAGAGGCCAGAGAGGTCACTGGCGGTGAGCCCCCAGGGGGGAACACACATAAATATATATATATTTTTTTTTTTTAAGGAAATATATATATATAAATACATATATATGTATTTTTAAGGAAATATATATATATATTTAAGGAAAATCTCTTATTACTTCAGGAGATATGGCCTCCCAGCACCAAGACAGTATGTGTGTGGTGATGAGCGACCCGGTCACTGCATCTCAGGAAAAAAGTCCCCTGGACTTTGTGTCTGTGAGCTGGGACTCACTGCTCCCTCCTGGCAGGAGCACACTGATCTCCCTGGGCAATATTGTCCAGGTGTGTTTCTGCTTGGATGTAACAGGCATCAAATATCTAGACCTAATATTATCTGCATTGAAAATAACCAGTTAGCCTTGCCTGGTGGGTTGACCCGAGCTGGCTGCCAGACCCCCACCCCCAAGCCGCGCTCTCATGCTCTCCCAGCAGGACCGGGGGAGAAAACAAGATGGGAAAAAAAGAGGAATTCATGCACTACTTCCCATCGGTGGGCAGATGCCCGGCCTCTGCCTGGGAAGCAGGGCCTCAGCGCATGTAGCGGTTATTTGGGAAGACGAATGCCGTAACGTTAATGTCCCCCCATCCTCCTCCTTTCCCTCAGCTTTTATTGCTGAGCACGATGCCATTCCAGTAAAAAACTCTTCCATACCTGTCTACAAACAAATTGCCCTCGACACCATTAAATGAATTTGAAAACGTGTTTGATTTCAATCCGTATAGGCAGAAAGGTGGAAAAAGGAGTCAGAAAGGTGGAAAAAGGAGTCAGAAAGGTACTTCCTCTACCTGGAATGGTACTTTGACTTGCTGAGAGCTTTAGTAATGGCAGAAGGGGTAGATCGTCTTCTTTGGACTATGGGCTTCATCTTCTGCAAGACAGAAAGACATTACAGTTTAGTCTGGCCACCTTGGAAGCAGATCTGCTCATTGCACTCTACAACTTCTCTTTTTATCTAGTTAACACTCATGAAACCTCAGCACTGAGAGCCATGATCTGCGCTTTCAGACACCTCCCTCCCCTTCCTTATTATTAAAACACTTGTCAGCTCTCACATTTATGTGGGACACTTAAAACCTTCCTAACTTGAAATGCTTCCAGTTTTCACAGCCAAAATTCAAAGTAATGACATGAAATTAAGCAGAGAAAAAAACCACAGGCTGAAGGGCAGGAAAAACTTCCTAACAGGCATGCCATGGAATAGTTTGTTAAGGAAAGGCATAGAAATCCAATTTAAAACTGGACTGGACAAAGCTATGAACAGGATATAATACTGCAAGGGAGGGAGACACATTTTATGGGCTGAAGGAATGGATGAGGTTCCTCAGTAGATTTTTTCTCTATCTTCATTTTCCATGATTTGCAGATTCAGCAAATGGACTGTTATTAGGCCCCTCTCCAGGTAGTGTAACCTCAAGACACTTGTAGCTTTTTTAACAGCCGCAGCCACCGAGTCTCGTATAACGCAGAAATGAGGTGGCTGTAATGGTGAGCCTTGTGAGTCAGACATCATAACCACCCAAGTCAACATATACACACGAAGGCGTATATGTTGGCATTTATTTGCCAAATGAATTTTGTGCTGGAGAAAGATGACACATTTTAGCCTGGGAGAGAAATCCTTACATCAATGGTTCTTGCGTACTAAGCAGGGGAAAATCTGTCCCACGGCTCAGTTCTGATTTCAGCATTTGCCTGTACTAAAGCTTTAAGTACTGGGAAGTTTAGAGTATGCTGAGAATTATTGATCTTTTGACTTCTGGATGTAGCAAAATATGGAATATCCTAAGAATAAAAGAAACCAGGACTGCTGGTTGAGGAGAGGTCCTACGGAGAAAGCGTGTCCCTTTTATCAACTGTATGCTTTTCAAACTCTGTGCTGAATGCAGAAATATCCCTTGCACGTGAGCTCATTAGACCCATCTCTGAGTACGCAACGCTGTTACAGCTCAGTACCTTATAACCACATTAACATGACATTCTTATGATGTTAGAGGAAGGGATTGTCCCCGTTTCACTGATGGAAAGGCCAAGAACAAAGCGATTACAGTGAATTTGGGTGCCTGGTGTTCAACACATTGGACATGATTTTTTGGAGCAGACAGGAAGGTTGGCTGAGGGGCTTGGTTTGAAGCTCTGCTCCTGCTCACTCTCGCGGGAGCCACAGGGGCTCAGCACGGCGATAAGTCTGTCTCCGGGGATTTGTGAGGAATCCCAGAAATTAAGAACAGGGCAGCAGTCACTACTTCAAAAGTTGGCGGACATGATTCACCACACTTCAGAAAGGAAATCTGTGGCAGAGGCTGGCTTGGAGTCCAGCTGCTAGGCAAGGCGCACTCCTCCTCATGTCCCATTCTGTTTACAACACACCTTTTGGCTTCTGTGACAAAAGATCAGGGAATTCTACAGGGAAGAGCTTTCTACAACATGGACTCCCGATTCATTGCCTGATCAGGCCCAGCAAAGCCCTCCAAAGCACAGACAACCTTGTGAAAAACGAATGTATCATCATGTAACTCAAAGTTGGAGCGCGACTGCAAGCACAATTTCATAAAGCAATTTCCTAACATATGAATATTCAGCTTTGCAACATCAGCAGTGCTCTCTAAGTCGATTCCTTGTGTACACGTACATATGTAGACAGTGACAGACGGGCGGCAATTTCTCCTTCATTCCCCAATATGACCTTGCCCAGAAAAGATCTGTCTTCGGAAGTTTCACAGAGAAAACTAAACAAAAATAACATCAGCTCAAAAAAAGTTTGTTTTAAAAAAAGAGTCCCTACTAAAACGGAACATCTGGCTTTCAGAGGTGCCTTAATAGGATAAAATGTTCCTACAAAACACAGTACAGCAAAGCATCAGTCATGCAATATCTGAGGGCAGGAAGAAAGGCTGGGTGCGGTTGCCCGGTGGAAAACCCCGGCAGGCTGTCAGCTGCAAAGGACACTTAAATGAATACAGCAGGCACGCAGGGCCATCGGATGCCTCCCTGTGCCAGGGGCATTGCAGTAACATCTTGAACGGCACTGTAATAAAACACGATAGTATCCTCTAATAGACAGCATCTTCTAGTGTGCATCAAAAACAGCGTGGCCAGCAGGGCGAGGGCGGTGATTCTGCCCCTCTGCTCTGCTCTGGGAAGACCCCGCCTGGAGTACTGCCTCCAGCTCTGGAGCCCCCAACATAGGAAGGACATGGACCTGTTGGAGCGGGTCCAGAGGAGGCCACGAAGATGCTCAGAGGGCTGGAGCCCCTCTACTGTGAGGACAGGCTGAGAGAGTTGGGGTTGTTCAGCCTGGAGAAGAGAAGGCTCCGCGGAGACCTTAGAGCCCCTTCCAGTACCTGAAGGGGGCCTATAGGGGAGATGGGAAGGACTCTTTATGAGGGACTGTAGCAGTAGGATAAGGGGTAATGGTTTTAAACTGAGAGAGGGGAGATTTAGATGAGATATCAGGAAGAAATTCTTTGCTGTGAGGGTGGTGAGCCCCTGGCCCAGGTTGCCCAGAGAAGCTGTGGCTGCCCCATCCCTGGAGGGGTTCAAGGCCAGGTTGGACAGGGCTTGGAGCAGCCTGGTGTGGTGGGAGGTGTCCCTGCCCAGGGCAGGGGGCTGGAACTAGATGATCTTCAAAGTCCCTTCCAACCCAAACCATTCTATGATTCTATGATTCTGTGCTGAAGAAACCTATAGCACATAATAACCTTACTGGAGGTAAATCATTTTGGCTACCCCAAAACTAGTCTCCTCTGTGATACAACGTGGTAAGGAGTATCAATAACATACATGAGGTGAGCGTAGTGTAGGAGGACATTTTACTCAGAATAAATTTCAAGGGAGATATTAGAGAGTCAGTACTGATAGATTTCTTCTCCTGACCATTAGGAATAGTTTCACATTGTAGCTGAATGGTGGCAGCAATGCCTTCCAAGAAGCCTTATCTTTGCCCACACGTTGCACTTCCCCAGAGGAGCCTGAGGACCTGTTCACTACCACCGCTTCCAGCAGGCACTGTACTACCCGTGGAAGTCTCAAAAAGACATAACTTTGGGTTTCCAGCGAAATGCTGTGACTACAGGACACAAGGTATTCCCCACATTTGCTATGTCCAAATAAAATGCTGAGATCGCCAGTTGCCTGATCCCACATAGACTCTAGGAAAACCAGAAAATTGCCTTCCAAGCCCTCAGCCAAAGTCTCTTTGACCCTAGCCAGTCAATTATCCTTGGCAGGACATCATTGAGATAATGGCTACAAAATCACACGCCTGGCATCATACTGAGGGAATGGGACACAACTAATTGGCATAATTTCACAGTTAACATACTTGATTTGCATATTTAATAGAGGAATAATAAATTGTTCTGCCTTTGGTTTCAGTAGCCATGCAAGGTAAAACAGTTGCTCATGTCCTCCTTCCCTGCTTGGGAGAACCTAGCTGTCAACCCCATTTTAAAAAATTTTGGATTGTATGGGCTAGCCCATGTAAATAATGTTTCCTGAAGAGGCTGCTGGACAAGGACAGAGTGTTCTAACATCTTGAATGTTCTTCCAGTGCCGTGCAAAATGTGCTCTGAATCCTGCGTGTTTCTAAGGTCTACAGTTTTATGGCTTTCTTGCAAAAAACCCTCCCATCTCATGGCACAGAAGAAACACCACAAGGCCTCTGGCTCACACAGGAGCTCTCTGGAGTGGCCACAACCTGCCCAATGACTGCCCTTGAGCAGAGCTGGCAGTGCCTGGAGGGGGTGGCTGGTGGTCCACAGCCTGGGGCTTGCCCAGGCACCAGCAGCATCATGCAACCTTTCCCCACGAGCGTTGCTTTCGGATGAAGGGGGTACTTGGCTCCTCCATGTTAGAGCCAGGGAATGCTTTTGCTGGAAGTCAGCTCTGCTCACATTAACCAGGCACTGGAATCAGAGAACCACCAAAGGGACCCGGCCGGCATAAGCTCTCTGCTGTTTTGATGCCATGGAAACAGATACTCGTTTACCCAACATACTCTGAAAGTGCTTGAACACTTGCAACGCTCTGGACCGTGTTTGTGCATTACTCATCTTCGAGCTGCCAATTTTAGCTGTGTATGTCTTGGCACAGGCGAGGTTGTGAGTCTAATGCCCCTCATTCCAAACCCATGTATGGCCTACACTATCGGCTCAGCTGGCCAGCATGAGCGGGTTTTTTCCCCCCTCAGCGACCTCTGCACTTGAATGTTATTCTTCAGATAGTTAAGGTGGGATGGAACTGAAAAATGACGACACCTGCTTCGAACAGGGTCGATTTTCCTTCTGTCAATAGCTGGTCAAAGCTTGCAGCGTCTGTGCCACTGGAATGCTGCTATTTGGTTTAGTTCCCATTCAGAAATTAAAATTAAAATTTTAATAGTGCAATTTTTCTGCAAAATATAAATTGAAATATTTGCCTCAGAAGCATCAATACACTGTGTCTTCAAAACCTCCACGGGCTTTCTTTGACCCTTGCAAGTTGACAAGACTCGTGCACTCTGCTAGGGGCAGCGGGGAGCTGCCTGGTCAGACTCATCTCCGTCCATCAGCGCCGTGCAGCAGGGAAACACGTCTCTGTCACCCACGAGCTGCCGATGCTACGAAAGACTATAGGTTATGGACCAGAGACCCTGATGCCTCCAGACCAAATGCAGGAGGCAAACACAGCCAAGGAGCTGGTTGGTTTGGCCATCTGCAAGTCCAGGGCCACCTGGATGCAGGACCACCTGCACAGTAAGATGTGACAGATCTACAGGACTTCGAGTTTCTGGCTTAATCCATACAATAAGGCTGCTGCAAAGCTGCAGACCATGGGGCTGGATGGATAAGCTGCCATGAATCGAGGACATTTTCCAATGGAAACTTGCCTGGCAGGAAGCTTTAAGATCCTGTGTGTCAGGAAGAGTTCCTTCAGAGCCCTCCCTTCATTTTGCTCTTCCAAAGCAGTGTGTTTTGATAAAATGTTTGTTTTCAATTAATCTGCCTTTTCCCGGGGAAAAAAATACACTACAAGAAGGGTCCTGGGTAGCTCTGCTTTGGTCATTGGTATATCATCACTGACAGAGAGACTGAAAAGCCAGCCTGAAAACCAGTAGCAGTGTAGAAATAGCAGGACGAAGCTCTGCAGAGCCTCTGCCAAGAAATGGGGCTAGCTAGCACACTTAAAACTAGGCTGGTACGTCCATACCGCCCTGCAGTCCGTAGTGGAAATGTCCTTCATGAGGACGGAACACACAGCAAGGAAGATCAGTCAGTCAGCCTGTCTCCACCCCACACGCTCTGCGCTGAGGCAAGGATGATGGCCTCCATCGTCTTTTGACGAGGGGAGAATTGTGCCCTGATTTTATTAATGTTGTCCCTTGCTAGATAGAGATGGACATCGTCTAAAAATGACTCCAGATCTGGGACATTCACCCATCAATGTCTACTGTGTTGTGAAGGAGAAGTCTGGCTGCCCCAATGAGCTCTGAATTTAGCTTGAGCGTTTCCCCTTCTCATCCCTTCTACGTGGTCGTTTAACAAGGCCCTGCACCGACTTTGTTGCCATCACAAGCAGGATTTAAAGAGGTTTGTAGGTGCATTTTATTACAAACCATCATATGGAAATGAGATCAACTTCACACTTCAGACCTGACACTGGACTGGTTTCCCTGCACCCGGGGTGGGGGTTAAAAGCATTAAGATCAAATATAGGGAGAGCGTTAATTTAGGTCTACCCCTATTCTCAGCACACTGATGCTTCACCATGAGTTCTTTGCATGCTACCGAATGGAGGGACCCTACCAACATGTCACTACTGTGGCTGGAGGCACCCAGCTCACACTTCCAAGGAAAATGCGCTTCTCCCAGTGCTCCTCGCTGACACATTCTGTTACTCTCATACGTGGAACATTTGGCTGGCAGCGTCATTCTTCCCACGTTAGACAAACGGTCCATTTCCTAGCTGTGATGGTAGAAGTGTATCATATACTCTTCAAAAAAAACCCAAACCCCAAACTACGTATTTTTATAAACGTGGACTTTGAGTCAATTCCACGCTGACATTCAGAATGGCGTACTTTAAAAGGTAAAAGGCACAACAGGCAAACGACCCCACTTTGGGACAATAAGATCAGTTAGGGAGGCTTATGTTGCTAAAGGCACAGTCACAGGGAGTAAAACACGGGCCACAACATCTTAGATTATTTTATAGCATCACAGGTTGTTCAGAGCCAATAACACCAATACTCTTCTCATTCTTGGATGAATCTTGTGAAATGCTCTCTTCCTACAAATACTCTCATCACAGTATCGGTATGTTGTGTCAGAGCAGATAGCTGATCACTGCTATCAAGCAACTGAACCCACTAAAGGCGTATTTTTCAGTGGTCTACTGAAAAAGAGCAAAAATTACTGTATAAATGTAGCACATGGTTATTTAGCTCTCAGGCAACATTCAAAAAAAATACTTAAGAATACAGTTAAGAGTACAGAAACAATGAACGGATCACTTGGGCTTGGATCCATCCATGTGAAAACAACTGCTGCTGCCCTTCCACCCAATGATTAGAGTTTACGTTAGCGGCGGCATTCCTACAGAAGTATCTTAAGGAGATAATGTGAGACGCTTCTGCCTCCTGCCCTGTTACGTCTCTTGTTTATGCGAGCACGGGATGCGCTTACAAAGTGCCTGTATAAGACTGCAGTTGCATTTCTAGTTAGAAAACCCAATTACAGAGAGACAAAGAAAGAGAAGGGGAAATTGTTCACTGCATAGAGGGAAATCGGGCATTGGGTTCTACAAACCGAAAATAACTGGGCTTGCCATTTTATGCTGATTTACACTTAAAATGAGTTTAGGGAAAAGCGCATTTGCATGGCTTCTGTCTCCTTCTCTTTTTGTTCCCAGGCTTCATCTGCCACTCGAGAAGCTGTACAAACTGGAATGTGACCCCACGTCCAGGAGCAGTTTTAGTGAGGGCTCCAAAAGCTACTGTCTTGCAGTCATTCCGATGGGGAAATCCATTGCAGGGCACTCAGTGTCCTGTGAGGGGGCAGCTTACACCTGCCCTGCATCTCATCCGGATGGGCTGTGCCACTCTCTGCCGGCCTGATCTTGGATGATAATGGCTTGAAAAGCTACACTCCCTCCTTCATCATGCCACCAGCTCCTTGCAATAAAATTTGTTTCCTTCTCAGCCTTGATTCCCTGCCCAGCTTGCCACCCAGAATAAGATAAAAACCTCTCCGGTTCTCTTCCAAGTGTCCCTTAAAAGGTGTTTTGAGTTCTAGGACCAAGACAAAAGCCTGGACTGTGACTTGGTTCCTGCGCTGGTTTCTCCATCTTTGCCCAGTTCTCAGCCAGGAAAAGATGCTATATATAGCAGAGATGTGTTGTCGTGATGGTGATCATGATTAGGCATTGTTAACCAGCTTCCTTCCAGCTCACTGCCAGGCGGGCAGGCCAGCATGACCTGACAGGGACAAGGCTCCAAAATGGAGTGGGCACTCCGAAAAACATGCTCTGTATGAACCAGCTTCTGAGAGAAGCAGCTGCTGCCTGTGGGACCCCCAGTCCGAGATGTCCCCCGCTGCCCTGGCCACCCAGCACCAAGGTAACCCCAGCAACACTCCCAGGGGAACCTGGCCTTGAGTGGTGGGCTGCAAACCCCTGCTCCAACACTTGCAGTGAGGAAGGTTCCAGGGGCACGTATGGATGGGAAGGGGAGATGGGAGGACAGGGGGCTGTCACAAACCTTGCTGAGTACTGCTAGGACGGAGCAGAGTCCAGCAAAGACAACTGGATCCTCAGCTAAGGTAAACCAATGTTGACCCACTACAGTCAGTAGCTTTGCACTCATGTAATGTAGGGAAAGAGCCAGGCCAAGGTCACTGAACTCTCAGTGGAAGTTTTATATACTGCTTGTATAGCAACATAATGAATCTAGCTGGGACTGTAGAATGGAATGCGTATACAGGGAATTATTTCAGTGGAAGAGCCTTGTGTCTCTGCTCCTAGAGTAATAGGAATAACTAACCTTGTGGAGCACTAGTTTGAAAGCTTTGCTAAGTAACAGAGTTGTTCAAGCATTCAATGTCTTCAGAAGACATCCTGAAATCAAGCTATACCTAAAAATTTAATCTCTAGAAGTGCAGAGTGCCTATTGACTCCAGAAAACAGGCCTGATGTGAGCAGACACACTGGTAGCGCCTGTGCCGCGTGCTGTAAGGCGAGCGAGCGAGCCTGCAGATGTAGATGGACTGAGACACTGAGGAGATGAAAACATTCTTGAAAGGACTGACTGGAGGAAGGGGGAGCAGGTTTCCTAAGGGATCTCCCATGTCTGTCCCTTGCTTAGTTTCCCCCAAGTCAGAATGCATAAGAAGACCGCGAGGATAAGCACTGCAGGGGCTTGCTTTGCCAGAAGGCACATGACATCTCAGGTTGGAGGGCTGAACGTGTTGCTTTTCCTGTGCAAATCGGAATATTTCCTGTAGCAACTTTACCACTAGGGAACTGTTTGAGGTGGAACTGTGTTAAATGGGTCATTACCTGGCCAGCTGGAGTCTCTGCCTTGGTCTGCAAGGCAGCAGACCCAAGCCTTCGCCCTCAGCTGAGGAGCTCTGTCAGGACCAGAGAAGCTGTGGCTGCCCCATCCCTGGAGGTGTCCAAGGCCAGGCTGGATGGGGCTTTGGGCAACCTGGTCTGGTGGGAGGTGTCCCTGCCCAGGGCAGGAGGGTGGGACTGGGTGATCTCTAAGGTCCCCTCCAACCCAAACCGTTCTGTGATTCTATGACCATGATTAGCTGCCAGAGGACTGACACAGCCTGTTTCCAAGACAGTGGTGGCCTTAGCAAAATGACTTTCTGCTTTTCCCTCTACACAACTACTGTGCTTCACCACGACGTTTTCCAGCGGATGGTCTCTAAAACACATTACAGTTGTTATTCAAACAAGCCCTTCCTTACTCTTATCCCATACATCTCTACCTCAGCTTCGAAGTGACTGCTCAGAAAATGGAGAAACTAAGGCTCAGAACAAAGATCTAAGTAACATGCCCACAGCGATGCAGAAAAGTAGTGGCAGAGCTAGGCTTGGAAGTTAGGTCTTCATTCTGAGAGAGTCTAAGCTAGGTGTCCTTCTCCTTGGAGAAGAGAAGGCTCCAGGGAGACCTTATAGCGGCCGTCCAGTCCCTGAAGGGGGCTACAAGAAAGCTGGGGAGGGGCTGTTTGCAAGGGCATGTAGCGACAGGACGAAGGGCAATGGCTTTAAACTAGAGCAGGGCAGGTTTAGACGAGACATTAGGAAGAAGTTCTTTACACTGAGCGTGGTGAGACACTGGCCCAGGTTGCCCAGAGAGGGGGTGGAGGCCCCATCCCTGGAGACATTCAAGGCCAGGGTGGATGAGGCTCTGAGCAACCTGATCTAGTTGAAGATGTCCCTGCTTACTGCAGGGGGGTTGGACTAGATGGCCTTTAGAGGTCCCTTCCAACCCAACACATTCTATGATTCTATGATTCCTCAAATCATAAGGTATATTCTGCCCCAGAGTCATTATTGTTACATTTTCATAGTGAAAACAAGACACAATTCTTGCCCTGGGAGCTTATCCAAAAGCACGGACCAACAACATCTGTGAACAGACAGAATCAGAGCAGATCCAATCTCATGGAATAGTATCAGGAATTTCTGATACCTAAACATTTGCCATTATGTACCCGCCCGAAGAAACAGGTCCCTTTGCCACCGCTGGGGCTACAAGAAGCTTTTCCACAACACGGGTTACTCACCCCACATATAAGGAGCCGTATTAACTGCTCATGCAGCCCAATTAACACTACGCTAACTGCCCTATGCCTCCTGAGACTCCGACAGTCCATTCCATTCGCTGGCCAATGTAACCCTCCTCCAATCCATCCAGCCTCATTTTTTCACATTCCTTCATGTCAGGTGAGGACATATGTGCCTGTCCATTTATATTTTAATACTTCTCACCACTCTGTGAAAATTCAGTGCCCAGAAGAGAGGAAAAAATGTGCAGCTGTTTTACGAGCTTTTTGGGGTGAATTTTGCCAGCACAGGCATATGGTAAAGCATTAACATTTCCTTGCAAATGCTAGGGAGAATCTTTAACTCTCCTGCCACCACTTTAGCCCTTTTAATTCCTTAAGAGCCATAATTAGCCTAGTTAATCAGAGGAGGAAGTGTAAAATAACGTTGGGTGGCCACAGCCCAGTAGTTTATTTGTGAATGCGAGTCCCTTCAGAGATACAGGGCAGGGTTTAAATGTGAACTCAGAGCTAAGAAACTTGGGTGTAAATATTTATCTGAGCCATTTTATACAAGTTCATCTTCCCGTGTTTTTTCACTAATTGCTTCCCTCTCCCTCACTGCTAAAATGCGTCTCCAACCAAACTCAAACATTTCTTAAAATATGCGGAGCCTGATGGCAGTAAATCAGTTTGCAAGGACACGCTTTGAAACATTTCCTTTTCCTTCCAAGAAATGGAGCCCTGCTGGTTTATTTTAAAACGTCCCATATAAGGGGGACTGGGAGAAACAATTCTCAGCTGCCAAAGGGCCGAGTGGGTTTTCCACTTGGAGGTGGCTGGGGATTAGTTTGACTCACATTAATCTGTTCCATCACACTTTTTTTCCCTGCTCCCATGGATTACTTGTGCCTGCAGGGCCTGCCTTCCTCAGGCATCTGGGACATCACCGACAGCGGATGGCAATGAGAGAGGATGTCCTGCAAAACACGGAGGGGACTGCTGTCTCATGGAGCACCAGAGGTCTTCCTGACTGAAGTGGGTCTTTCTAAACAGCTGATGGAACGGTCCATGTTCTCAAATGACACTGGGCTGGACCCCAAGTCAGGACACTTGGAATTTGTCAAGGCTTGGGTCTGTGTTTCTGGCTCCTGAACACAGCCTTGCCAGCATGGCACTGTCCTCCACCAGGGACATCCATGCCTGGGGATGAGCACAAGGGTTTGGTCCCATGACACAGCACCGCCCAGGGTCCAAACCCTCAAACAGCAAGACAGGTACCTAAAAAGGGGCCCAAAAGCTTTAAGCAGGAAGACAAGGCCACAGGCCCCGTTCATCAGCTGTGCCTCTGCAAACACTTAGGAGCCCACCTGGAGCTCTGTGCTTCCTCACTGCGGCATCCTGTACTGCACAGAGAGGTGGCAACTGATGAACACAAGAATAAAAAAAAATCCTGCTATTGCCAAGCCTCAGCCCACTAATACAGTGTTGGTGGACAGAATCTGTGAAAATTATGGGCAACTGCTGCTGAAAAGATCCATGGGTGGTCTTTTCTCTGCAAATCCGAAGGTTCAGCAGGAAGAGGAGTGTCTGTGAAGAATTCTGGGACAACAACAAAAAAAACACTGCAAGAAAAATGCTTACTGTCGGTGAGGATGATTATTAGCCATCACCTTCAGCAGGACCAGGCTCTGAACATCTGAAGCGTGCACTCGGACAAAGTCTTTTTTGCATCGGTATCAATTTGAAAAACTTTGGGTAAGACAAATGCAAGTCTCTTCTCCGTAGCCAGCACAGCACAGCAAATAGCTAATTGATGGAAACTGAAGAGATCAATACATACTGATGTCCTTTTAGAAATACTTCTGTACTTCATGCTTCTGGCCTGGCGAGAAACGAACAGCTAGAGGAAGAACTTACCCTTCTAGCACAAGCATAGGAGGCCAAAAGCGGTGAGGAAAGAAAAACCTTGTTTTGTAAAATTTCTTCACCTTTTCTTGAAGGCCCCAACATTTTGGTTGCAATTCTGATGTCCAGGGCTGAGTAAATTTGAAATATTCGCTGACAATGGATTAGACGAAACGGCTGTCGGGATTTTCCTGCAATGCTTGTTCCCATGGTGAAAACCCACTGCAACAGATTCTCCCTATATGTTTTGATAGAACTTTATAGCTGGACCCTTTCTTATCCTTTTCTTCCTCTGAACCAATGCTGAAAGCTACCCCAGGAACCTCTCACAAGGAATTCTTGCCTCTATAGCTCTAAAGAAAATCTCTATATAGCTCTGCACACATATATGGTCTCTAGCATCAAGCTGTGCCACGCTCTGATTCTGAGCATAGCATCAAACAATTATGGGGTGACTACTGATAAGACTCATGTGGGAAATCAGTGGGGGCCCACTTTTATAAAGCCCTTTAAACCATTTAATTCAAGCTGGTACTTTGGGGTAGAAGTTTCTGTTGTAAAGTTGGATGTATACATAACACTGGAAGAGAACTTGCTAGGTGTCACAGTATAAGAATTCATCACTGAGGCCAAAGTAAATTAAGAATCATGCTTGCTCTTTAAAAATGCAAATAAATAGTTCACTGAATTGAGCTTTGGCAAAGTGAAAAAACTTGCAAAGCAGCCAAACCTGAGGAACAGAAAAATGTAACACATTCCTTCATGTCTTTAAAATAACCCCTTTCTCTTCCCCTCTCTTGGTTCAAAACTCCTCCTCCTGCCATATTAAAAATTAAGAACTCATAGACAGCTGGGTCTGCCCAGCTACAGAATTACTTCAGCCTTTCCAAAGCAGGGCCTCTGAGCTTGAGTAACCTGGTCCAGCCCCTGCTAGGGCCCAGATTAACTACCAGTGCACGAAATGCAGAGTACCCATGCTCCGCGTGTGATATACGAAGATATAAACTGCACAAGGAAGAGAAAGTGTAAACTACAAACAATTTATGAGGCTTCAGGTCCATGGAGCAGATGGCACATCTCCACTTGAATACTGTGGTACGAATCCTCACCTCTCCCTGGACATGCATCCAGTGCAAGCTGCCACGTTGCTAGTGGCCCATCACCAGCACACCCCTGACAGAGACCAACCAGGCACTCACAGAATCACAGAATGGCAGGGGCTGGAAGGGACCTCTGGAGATCATCTAGTCCAACCCCCTGCCAGAGCAGGGTCACCCAGAGCAGGTGGCACAGGAACGCGTCCAGGCAGGGTTGGAATGTCTCCAGAGACAGAGACTCCACCACCTCTCCGGGCAGCCTGTGCCAGGGCTCTGCCACCCTCAAAGGAAAGAAGTTCCTCCTCATGTTTAGGTGGAACTTCCTATGGTCAAGTTCGTGCCTGTTAACCCTTGTCCTGTCGCTGGGCACCACTGAAAAGAGCCTGGCCCCATCCTCCTGACACCCATCCTTTAAGTATTTATAAGCCTTGATACGATCCCCCCTCAGGTGTCTTTTTTCCAGACTGAAGAGACCCAAATCCCTCAGCCTTTCTTCATAAGAGAGGTGTTCCAGTTCCCTCAGCATCTTCATAGCCCCACTCACCACCCTTATACCTGCCTCGGCTTCCTCCGAGGGTTAGAAGCAAGCTTGTTTCCACACCAGCTTCCCCCAGCCCTAATGCAAACACATGCATGAATTGTGCTCCCCGAGAGAGGTCCCACGTTCCCACCTTACGAATGATGCTGTTGCAGGCAGAGGGTCAGTGGGTGTCCCCATCCTCTCCACCAGCTAACTGCCAACAGCCTTTGGTGCCCGTGAGTTTAAGTACCCAGCGCGTGTTGCAAGTCTGGTGTTTCTCATCTATTCACCATGATTAAATCATTTCATTTGCAGCTTGGCCACGGAAAAGACCTTGAAAAGAGGCAGCCCTGCGCATCTGGATTTCATTAGAGCTGAAGATTAATCCCTTCATGCCTTATAAGCATCCTGTTGGCATTATACAGAGTTGGGGTTGATAAACGGCATTCTCAGAGCTGCCTGGCTGAAAAATGGGTTAATCAGCAGCACCTCTGCTAGCACACACACCATGAAAGGCATTTTCCTCTTTCTGTTGCTTACTCATCTGCCTGTCAGCGTCAGGACGGGTAACAAACTTATTAGTGACATTCACTGTTGAACTCCTCCTCAAAACTCACAATAGGTTGGTGCTAAATTGTAGGATTTAATCCCACGGAATTTTGCACTCAATGGAAATGAAAAATAGGCATCCCAGCCTCAAATGAGGATCCAAACATCATGAATTTCAGCGGGGCTGAAAGTCTAAAGTTACACGAGCTGGGCAAATAAAAGTAGACTTTGGCTTAAACAATTGTACTTTTTTTGCCAGTTTTTGGAGTTGCAGGAAGACTTTAAGGGTTGAACAGTGATAGAGGCCAAGAGAGAGACATCGCTGAGCGGCTGGGCAAAGGGGAAGAACGGAAAGGCAGGCGGGAGCAGCGTTATGTGAGCTGAGCCCACGTAAAAAAGGAGGTGTGAAGGAGGGGCCTGAAAACACAGCCTGAAGAGCTGCCAGTGGACTGAGAAAGGGAAGGAGAGAAGCTAATCATGGAGGATGAAGAGCTCCGAGATCAAACAGCCTGGAGGCCAGGGGAGAGTTTGGCAAGTGAGGCTAACAAATATGCACATTCTTATAGCAAAAAAGCTCTTGCTATGAACCAATGCAACTAGACTCACGTGGCCTTAGAGAACAGGTCCCAATTCTTTGATGGCACAAGAGGCGGAAAAAGATAAGCAGTGGAATCCAACTATTCACATTAAGTTCCTTACATGAGGCTGTTATAATTACTCCAGAAGAGCAACTGCTGCAAGCTACTGCAGAAACTCATAGATGAGCCAAGGAGAAGAAATGATTACAGCAGAAAATGTCTTGTTCCACTGAAGTCAATCATAAAATGCCAGAGCTTTGCAGAGGCTGGGATTTATAGAATCATAGAATGTGTTGGGTTGGAAGGCACCTTTAAAGGCCATCTAGTCCAACCCCCCTGCAGTCAGCAGGGACATCTTCAACTAGATCAGGTTGCTCAGAGCCTCATCCAGCCTGGCCTTGAATGTCTCCAGGGATGGGGCCTCCACCACCTCTCTGGGCAACCTGGGCCACTGTTACGAGTGGGTACAGCATCTCCAATGAATCAGACAAAGGCTAGACAGCGTAATGATTCTTCAGATCCTATGCAAGGGCACAGGCTGGGGTTAGGGAGGCATTTTTGCCCTGTAGGACAGAGGGGCATAAAGGAGGCACTGTGCCACAGAGGTCCCACCTTCTCCTGGGAGCACCCAGCCCGCGCCGGCAGCGGGGACAGCAGGCAGCTGCGGGGCTTTTCGGAGATGTCCCTCTCTGTTCCTCTATTTCTGGCACAGCCTGAAGGGACAGGCAGTGGAAAACTCCGAGAAACATTCTATTTAAAGACACTTACTCTGATTCATATATTATTCCCCGCCTTCATTTCTCCCGGTATTTCTTTTTAACTTTTGCCTTAACCTCTACAGGAACTAGCGCAGAAACTGTATCAGCTGAAACCAGGCCAAATACAGGACACATCATGGGGTACAGACAATCCCAAATCTGTCCCTTACACCTCATTTCCCATTACTTGGGTTTAACACAGGTTGATGCGTAAACTAATACCTCCAGTCATGAGCTTTTTGGTGGGTCTTTGATAAATGCCTTATAATTTGATAGAATCTGTCCAATTTTGAGGGGTTCAGAGCAGAAAGCAATTGTCCAGCAAGATTCACAGAAGAGCTACATAGATGGAATTTATATTTTCCATGACTTACTTAGTCCCTATGGGTTTTATTAATTTTCAGGTAGAAAATTGACCTGAGGCTGAATAGCAGCCTCTTCGTTTGCTCTCCCTACGCAGGCACAAGAGCACGTACACACCTGCGCACACACACACATGCCTAAAGCTCATTGCCTGATGAATTTCCCAATAAACGGAGCAGACAAAAACCAAACCAAACCAAGCCTTTCAATAGGAATTATGAAAAATAAGTTTTAAATGACAAAAACATCCTGTTTTGCTTTAGTTTCTCTCTCACATGCCACAAGCTGGACTCCACCCGCCCTGTTTTCAGAGGGGCTAACTATGGGTGCCAGGTTTTGGAAACTTCCATGTCCTTATCTGTCCTGCCATTCGCTCGCAGGGGAACACGAGGAGGGCAGCACTGCAGGGACAAGAAAAGAGGGGTTGATCCCCTGCGCGCACATCCCCGCACCAGTCCTTTTTCCCCACAGCTCCCAGATCCCTCAGGAGAAAGCGCGGAGAAGTGGAAGATGAACAGAAGAGGGGGTTNTTTTTTTTTTTTTAAATCACAGTGACTGCCACAGTCTCAACCTCTGGCTGAAACGGAGAAGGTGCTGTTAAGCAGACTTGCTATTCCTTCTACTAGGCGTAAGTATTCATGTTGATGAGACTCTCACAGACAAGTCAAAGGGAATACCCTGAGGAGATGCCAGGTCCCTAAGCAGAAGCACACGGAGAGGTGGGGAGCTGGCAAGGCAGATTTCCTGCCTTCGCTGAGAAACCAGCCGTGCAGCTCAGATGGGTACCATACTTTAGTACCACCTCTGGGTGACCTCTGCACGTCAGCTTCCAGCCAGAGGACACGGGTTGTCTCCCGAGCAGCGCTGCCAAAGGGGTGATGTGCTGCTGGTGCTCCGGGGGCTGCTGGGGGGGGGTTCGTTTGAGGTGGCTGCAGTCCGACACAGGTGTGACCATACACAGCTGTAAGCAGGACACAGGACAAACAGCGGGAGTGGCTGAGCACTGCTGTAGGCTTTTTCGGAAATACATGTATTTGGATCTGCTGGGGGGCTACTCACTGCGATGGTGGCCCTGGCAAGGGTGGAGGAGTGAGTAATACGTGGATGAAGGTGAACAGAGCAAATACAGGGGGCTGGGGGTGTCAGTGAGGGTGCTGGCACGACAGAGGGTGAAACAGCAGAGGGTGGTGAGCCTGTGGCAGGTAGGAAGGTGGAGTACGGTGTGCTGGTGTAATGCTGTCCACGAGGGATCAGGAAAGGATCCACAAGATGGATCTTTGCATCAAAGCCGCAAATCAGAGTCTTCCATATCACAAGCAGGAGAGGATCAGAGATCCCCCACGGCTAGTCTCCACTACATCTTCAAGGTTAATTAAGAGAAACCATATCAATGGTACATTCCTCAACATCTCCCATACCTATGAAGTAAAACCAGTCTGACGACACAGATGCTCGAGTGGCATCCCCTGGTTACAATCTAAAAGAGTTCTAGCCCCTGGAGCTATCTCCTCTGCAAAGACAAGGCCACACAATTCCCATTTCTGGGGCCAGCCTAGCTGAATTACGATGAACAAAGGCGATGCACCAAGAAGCATAAATGGTCCCTTCTGAGAATGCCAAGCTCACCTAGACCAGAGCCACATTAAGCGTTCTACATGTGGGTTCAGCCAAAACTTAAAGTGCAGCAGCGCTTAAAGACAAGTCACAAGAAAGGAACCGTGCCCAGTGCTGTTGATGGAAAGACCTTCCCTGAGCACCACTGAGAATCTCCAGGGGAGGCAGAGACTATCATTATGTCTCCATGACTAGAGACACCTATCCAAAATTAGGTTATGCACCCATCCAAAGTGGGGTATTGTGTTTGACAGGGATTCCCTAAAGCAGCTGACTCTCAGAAAATGTAAATCTTTTTAAACCAATAAACTTTAATATTTCTTTTCCTCTTGAAAGGAATCTACGTTAATTTTAAAAACATCACTAGAGGGCGTTAAATAAATAGGCTTCCCGATCAAGCTAACTGCCTGTACAAGCAGTGAGATCTTTGAGAAAACCGTGTAGTTGCAAACCTTGGAGGGAAGCTTTAAAAGGTCTATGCGTATCAAAACGGCCTCCTGACAACTTACTTTCTGGGTCACAGACTAAATGCTTTACTTCTCTTTAGGCGTGCCCTGGAGAGAGCACCAGCCCAGGGGCCCAGGAAACACATCCAGGAACTTCCCTGCAGCTGGGCACGAGCTATGCCAGGTCTCAGCAAATGGTTAGGCAGCTGTCCCATGACCAGGAACGCTGCCATTTATACATATCCCATCAAGTACCAGTGGCCTAATTAGCTTAAAGTCATGCTGGACAAACTGACAACCAGGTCCTTGAAGAAATCACTGGCAAGGCTGAGGTTCAGTGCCTGGTGGTGCTCTCTGCATCCCAGGGAACACAATCTGTGGAGGAGCTCCGTGGTCCTGCAGAAGCAGGTGTCCATGGCCCTACTGCTCTGGTTCTGCAAGCTTGCAACCAGCTGTGATGCTGAGGCAAAGAACATGACGTTAAAGGCCCTCATTTTCCATCTCTGCAGGCGATGTAGAGTTGGCACATCACAGCAACACTTTGTCTGGGTTACACAAAGGCATCAGAAGACACAGGCCTGGTTAGGAAAAAGGTTAAGGAATGTTCTAAATGTAGAAGAAGTTGGGAAGGTAAAGGAAAAACCAGACACTTCTGTCTTAGGTAGGGCCCACAGGTAAAAACTGCAAGTGTCTCTAAAGAACTGGCAGTAAAAGCTGCAATAAAACATCACTCTGGATCACAAGGATCTCTCTGGTTGTGGGCACCCTCCAGCCCCTGGCAAGCACTAGAAGTATTACAACTAGTTGCAGATTTATTTATTTTTTTTTTTTTTTAAACAGAACTTGCTATTTATTCCAGTGGAAACTCCCTGCAAAGAAAATAGTTCCACTCAGCTACTGTTTGTTTTGGATGATTTGTTTGAGAATTTCAAGCTGGCATTTTGAATAATGTTTACAGTTTTCCCTCTTATTTTCCATTATTTCAGGCTAACCCCATACTAATATGATATTCTATTGTTCCGTTGCATTTAAAAAAAATCACCCAGGGCAGCTGCCATTCAGCGCAGACCAAGCATCTCTTCCCCTCCGCTGGAGCGAGTGCCACATGCTTCACTCACTCTGGAGGAGACTGTGGTTTCTCCTGGCAAATATAAAAATACGAGGCAGTAGCAGAAGGACTTCTTTGCCTGTCGTTGTGTCTTGACACAAACGCAAAGTAACGCGCACTTGACAGATCTCCTGGAATAAAACTGGGAGGCAAAAGCGCCGCGATTCTGCCACCACTCCGGAAAAGCGACTCTGGGAATATGCCTCAAGCAAAGAAGCTCTCAGAACCCCGTGCTGCAGAGATTTTTCAGCTTATTTCCCTTCCGACCTAGCCCAAAGCCAAGCGGGTCCCCAGCTCCACACACACCTGCAGACGCCCACCACCAACTCTCCCACCTCCCTTGCGCAGCCGGGCTGAGGAAACCGTAGACACCTTCGCTTCCCCCCTGCCTGGCAGCCGCTTCTCCCCAGCGCTTGTCCAGCGCCTCCGGATCCGCCTCCGCGGACTCTCCGGCTTCCCCGGCTCCACCGACGCGGCCACCGACATGCAGCCACCTCGGGGGGCGGGGCAGGAGGGAGGGCACAGGAGACCCCGCGACACGCAGGTAGCTCTGGGGAAGGCTACGAAGAAACACCGCCTCCCCGAAATGCACCCCCCTGGGGGCCCGGCAGCAGACACCCGCTCCCCGAAACGCACCCCCCGGGGGAGCAGCAGGAGACACCCCCCTCCCCGAAAAGCACCACCCGGGGGGGCCGACAGCAGACACTCCCTCCCCGAAATGCATCCCCCGGAGGGGGGGGACCAGCAGCAGACACCCCCTCCCCGAAATGCAACCCCCGGGGAGGGGCCGGCAGCAGACACCCCCTCCCCGAAATGCATCCCCCGGAGGGGGGGGACCAGCAGCAGACAC
>VWZL01002042.1:416990-522486 GCA_013396915.1 Stercorarius parasiticus | reverse complement strand
GGGCGCGCCGGGCCGAACCGCGGGTCCGCGAAGCCGGTGTAGCGGGAGGGCGGGAGGGGGGCCGGTGGCGGCGCGGAAAATGGCTTGTGCCGGGGGAAAAGGGCAGAACCCGCTGGTTGAAAATCAACGTTTTCGTGCAGGGTTCGAGCAGGGGTTGGTGCAGGCTGGGAAACCACAAAGCAAGGCGAACCCGGCGTGGAAAGGAGCTCGGTAGATTCGTTCACCACCCCTAGTGGTGCACCACTTTCCATGGTGGGCATTGCTCAGGAGCAGAGTCGTGGACTGAGGATGGGGAAAGAGCTACCCAGAAAATCATGCAAAAACATAGCTTTTCTGGGCAAACTCAGTGGAAGAGACAAGAACTGACAGTATCCGAGACAGTCCTGCTCTTGTTGCAGAAAGCATTTTTTCCTGCAAGTCAGGGCATCTGAGCAAGACGGCATGAAAATAACTTTACGAGGTATCATACGCTGTTCCTGCACCTCTTCTTTCCTTCATCCTCAGCTCCCCATCTCCTGCCCCAGCTATCAGCAATGTACGTGCCCACCCAGTTTTCCAGCTTCTCCTAAAAACAATCAGCTTCCCACTTTGCCTGTGCTTATCTGTGTCATTCCTTACATCCGTTTCCATAGACAGGTCCAAAAAATCTCATCCAATTTACCAGTCCATCCATTCCTTTGGGGGAAAGACTTTGGTTACAGCTGAGTGGGACACATCAGAATATTTGGGACCATCAATTGTCACCATTTCCTCTACATGTCGTGATCTTTTCCTGATCCTCACTCTTCCTCCTTCCAGCTTCATGACCTCCTTCATTTCAAAATTGCCCCTTTTTCTGCATCTTTTCTCCAGCTAAACTGCAGCTGTTTGGGGGAGAGACCACGACCTACTCAGAATTCTGGCTACAATCTGTTGCAATACAAACACAAAAATAATGGTGAGAAATTTTCCAATGGAACTATTTTTTTTTTTCCCCAGTGGAAAGAGCTGAACAGCTCACATTTGGGGGAAACCTGTTTGGTTCTGGCAAATCTGATGGAACTCGGGCCAAAGCCCGCCGCTGGAAGGCCTTGGTATGGATTGGTTTGCTGCCAACGCAGCTCAATTCAGCTTTTCAGCTGAAAACTTTGTTTTTTTGAGAGCCTGTGGGTCAGTACAGTTATCTGGGGGCTGGTCAGATGCCAGAGGCCTTGCTGGAGTGGGGCTTCTACTTTCAAGGAAGGCATCTGATGTCTGGCATCCGAGTTGGAACCCCTCCAGGAGGGGTTTGTCTCTGTGCTGGGAGTCCTGACGGCTCACAGAAATGGACACAAATACTGTCGGATTAACCAGGCGCTGCTGCTATTCAGCGTCCTTGGGTTCTTGGCCAGGTAGAAATTACGTACATTAATTCCACAACTCTACCATGATTGCTGGACAGAAATTACAATGGAAAGCAATTAAAGCGTGCACTGACAAGGTACATTCCTCTCTGAAATTATTCCTACAGCTCCCCCTGTATTGACAAACCCCATGATTGCAGCACATTTTGTGGGATCAGAAATAACCCGCTGTGGCAGTCACCCAACTTTCCGCTCCTCTCTGCCTTTCACGGGGAACTTGGTGCCCGTTTGCCCTCCCTGCCGTGTGAAGAAAACACACATGCCACGTTCGCAACACTCGGGTAGAGCTCATGGAAAAGAAACACAGGGAGTCTTACAGGGAGTAAAAGAGAAGACATTTAGTAATGCAGACTCTTGTTTCGGAAAGATTTCCAGATCGCCTATTGATTTTTCCTCGCTAATTAGTACGAGGTGAATATTTGTGGGAAGCCATCATTTAACACCAGTTTCGCTAGATCTTTCAGCTCTTCTTGTGTGCCCCGACAAAGCCTGTATTGTTCCCCTTTGTATCCCTCTTCTCTTATTAAATATCTGCTTTGAGCATTTTCTCACTTATTTACTATGAGTTTTTTACCTTAGTATCGTTTTTAATTTTTTTTTTTTAATTTTAAGCAACTCTTCCTGCATCATGGAAGGTAGCAGACAGATGACCTTGCAAGGAGAATTTGTGGTGCGCCCACAATGCAGGTTGAATATGTGGACTTCTCCTGTATCATCCCCCTTTAGTCCTTGGCCCGGGCTGAGAGCCACTATCTCATTTTGGGAAAGGCTTGCTTACCATCCTTACTAAGTTTGTTTGACCTCTTCCTTCATCTTTCTGCAAGGAAGCCAGTTAATGGCAATTGTGCTAGTAGATTTTATCATGAAATTACTTGTTAGTGTTACTATAATGTCCAGGGCTGGAATTTTTTGGAAGAGCCCCCTAAGTAGGGGTTTAAGTCCCACTGAAAGTTAAGAGTAAAAGCCAGTAGGCACTCCGTTTCGTTCTCGCTCCAAGATTTTTAAAGTTCCTCTCATGGGAATGTTTTGCCATCATAAACAGAGTTGAGAGGTATGTAAATGCCCTCAGAGATTAGCCCAAACTCCTTGCTGTCCTCCATTACTGGCGCTGCTTTAAGTGGGGTCTGCCTGGGTGGCTGGCTCACAGGCTGAAGTATCTGGGAGCATTCATCATGGAGACGACGTGAAAAGCAAGAGGGGCCAAGCGTATTCCCTCCCTGCCCCGCTTCCTTTTTTTTTTTTTTTAAATTTTTTGTGTTGTGTAGGAAGTTTCTTTTAGAAAGTTTTCTATCTGCATGGCAGGGAAATTTTGTCTCCGTGGGGAAATCCACTTGTGTTGAGAAAGAAGCCACTTCAGAGACTATTCCAAGGTAAACACGTACCAAAGGCGGATACTTTCACGGTTCCGTCACTTTGAGTAATATCTGTGCTATAAAATCCTCTCTGGAGATGTGCTGAAAAGAATATATTACATGGGGAGAATGTACTCTAATCTATGCTAAGATTTTTTCATCTCTTTCACATTATAGGTTCGGTCCTGCAAGCAAGTGCTTGAAGCATTAAATAAACTGAAGTGTTTAAAAAAAAGCACACCATATCTCATTCACACAGACTGTCTTGGAAAGTCTTTTAAAGAAAGATTTTAAAAATGATAAAGAAATATGAGGAACGCTTTATTTGCCGCCCGGTACACTGTGGTCTGATCTTTGAGTACAAGATTTGAAAAGTTGTGATTTTTCAGTAAAGACATCTCCTCTGTCTCTAAACAACCCTTACAAATATTTTTGAGCATAAGACACCCAAGAGAAACTTTTGGAAAAGGAAACAATAGACACCCCCCCCACCTACCCAAGAAATGAGTATGTATTTTGTCTTTAAAAGACAAAAAAAAGCAACCAGCCTCCCCTCAGCATTCACTCATGGAGTATTACAAACCACGCAGTCCCTCCCCATCAGCTCTCATTCTCCTGGGAAATACCTCAGGACCTGTTTCCTGTAAGTGAAAAGGTACAAATTTAAGATTGCAAAGAATACTGGTACTTCTTAGTGCTTTTCCTTCGTATTTTTCCATGTCTGGTGAAGTGGTTCCGCAATCCTGATATGGCTCTGCCCACTGTCTTGTTATAGCAACGATACCGTAAGCAAAACGGCACAGCCTTTTCCAAAGGAGCTCTCCAGATAAAATTCCTCGACCTTTTCTTCCTGAAGTGCTATTATCTCTTTCCTAATCTAGCGAGCAGAAAAAGTTTCCTTTGCAGTTGCAAGTTCCTGTGAATGCTGAGTTTAATAACACTCATTATATTAATCTAAAAATGCTTCAGAGCCTCTAAGCTTATTACGCTCCCACTGGTAGCTTGCTGGAGTTCAGCTGTGTTTCTTCACCTCCATTGCATGGGCATGGGGCTTCAGAATATCTGTGTTTTATTGATCAGCAAAATGCATCAATATCCAAGACAACATTTCTCCTAAATTTTTAAGCAAACTTAGACAGAGGATCCGCTTTGCTTTGCTTTGCTTCGCTTCCTGCCCAAGAAACATCCATGAATAATCATTTTCTGAAGAGCAGTTAATCTTCATAAGAAAGAGCTCAAGAAATAGCCTGCACTTTGCTCAAACTAGTTTGTTTTACAGTATGACAGCAGCCACGTAGAGGATCAGATATGGAAGAAGGAAACAGTTGTATCACGCTAAAGTGCAAACGCTGATGCACTCTCTCCAAGGAGCAGAATTAGTGATGCGGAAATTAGGAAGGTCATCTCTGCTTGGGTTGTCTTTGCCTGTGACTTTGTTGCTCCACTCCATCATCTGCCTGTCTTTCTGAATCTGCAATGTTGAGTTGTTTTGGTTTTTTTTCCTCCTTTTTGAAATGTGAATACGCATAAAGATACAACTGCTCCAAGCCAGCCAAGTTGGCTGCAAGCCTGGATATTATAGGGAGGAATTTAGTCTTGGAAATCTGACAGCACCGATGGTCTTTAGGTTCCTGGTGTCTTTCAAAGGGGCGCTGAATGTCAGCGCTCCACTGAAACAGCCTTTTCTAGTAGGGAAGCCCATTTGCAAAAAGATCAAAACCAACTTGTTCCAACTGTAGCCCTTAGAGAAAGTTTTTAAAGAGTCCTTAAAAAAAAGAATCCAACACCCCCCAAAAATAAAACCCCAGCAGTTGAGAATTTGTTCTAAAAGGACATTCAAGATAAATTCCTTGGCAACTGTTGCTCCAAATCATTGCGCTTTGGAAAGATGCAAACTGCGCATCATCACGTGGGAGGCATCTGAGACGGACCCAATTCCACACCTCTGGCCCCATCTACATTAGAAACTAAAGAATCGGCCAAGGGATTCCGCTGCAATGCAGTTGTTTCCTTTGCTGGTTATGGATTTGTTTCAAAACATAGTGCAGTCCAGCCCTCATCCTCCGGTGCAGGCAGGGAAGGGCTTGGAATACTTCCCTTGTTTATGGGACACGGCTGAAAACTTTGCTCTGCTGCTGTCAGATCTCCTTGACCCTGTTGCATGAGCAGCAGTGATGAGGTCTCTGTCTGACAGGAGCGACTCAGAGACAGGCCAGTGCCGAACCCAAGTAAATTTCTCAACAGATGGGAGTATTTTGTTTTAATGTTTTGGAGTTGTTATTCGATAGTGCAGAGAAACTATTTGAAAGAGGCTGCCAACACACAGGATCAACAAATAAGTTCACTGCGCTCCTGGGTTTGCTTTCTGTACCGCGGTGCTGCAGAAATATTACATGACTCACGATTTGCCACGCTGCTGGCTTTGCTACCTACATTTGTAATGTCCTAATGTCCAGCGCTCCTAATTAGAGCTTTGCTGAACAAATGTGGGGGTCAGCTAAGAAACTTTTCTATGTCTAGCATTGCACTGTCGGTGAGCTGAAACCCAGGGAAGTTCCTCCTTCCCTTCAAGCATTAAGTCATAGGCTGTGGCTGAGAGCAGGAAATTGGGTTAGCCAGGGCATGGATCAGATCTGTACAAAAATCCGTGTTCCTGTGCCGTGAATTTTGATGATAACCTTTGATGTGTGAAGGCTAGCCCATCACATCCTCCCTACACAATGTCATTTAACATGGTTGCCCGGGCTGGATCTTGTTCTCAAGCCAAAGGTTGAGCTGGCCCCTGCTATAGAAAGAATACATCCTATAGGCATTGTGTACTCCTCTCCCTGATTTACATCGTGTTTCCTTTAGCAGGGCTTGTTGGCATCCTGTTTGCCTGGTTCCTTTGTCTGCTGTAGCTTCATTCTGGGCTGAAAATACCATAAGGATGTCTGTAGAGTGATTTGGCATGTCTGAAGAGCATGAAGGCTACTAAAAGGAATATGTTTCCAAATGGCAGATACTGCTTTTTCTTTCCTTCCTCAGGGCACAAAGTCAGTTTTATAACAGCCCTTCTTGTCGCAGCCCTCTTAACCAACACTTCAGGTATGCATTTCCCATGCAGTTTCCAGTCGTTGCCCTTTCTTACCCTCAGCCTGATGAGCCTTACCTCTCATGACTGCCTTGCTGCTTTCTGAAAGGTCTTTTGCCCAATTAGCGACAGGTTCCTTCACAGCTTGGCTAGTATGCATTAGAGTGGGGTGTCACATAGTTTTACTTCTCGGCCAGGAGAAAAATGCGTCTACAACGTATGTAATGTTCTCCCACAGGTACCCCACCCCCAGCCCTTCCTAGCGTGAACACAATCAGACAATATAAAGATTTTTTAAAACAGCCTCTACCTCGCAGTTGTGCTCCTGTTTGCAGTACAAACAGGCAGTGTGTCTTGCCATGCCATTAATCAAATAAACAGGATTAGAAAACACCTCACTTGTGCTATTTGGCCAAGATGATGTTGGTTTTGGAATCTCATAATTTGCATTTCCATGCACATGAGACTAGCCAATTGCAGTGTGGTTAAACCTTCATTTAGCTGTAAGAGTAGCTGAAAATACCCACGCAAAAATCCACAACACACTGAAATCAGTGGGATAACTCATCTGTTGCTCCGTATTCCTCTGTTTCAATGAAACGTTAATCACACAAGTAAACCCAGTGAGATTTGGGTCATGATTTTAAGCAATGTGATTAATTAGGTTTTGCCTTGCTTCTATTTCAGAGAGTCCTGCAGATTCAGAGGAGAAAGCCACAAGATTAGAAAAGCTGTATTTTCTAAACAGTTTTGCAGTGATGTATAAGAGACCAGAAAGGGAAAGAACTGGATTAGATCTTTAATAGTGATGGCATGAGGAAGGACCTATTCCCATGCCTGTTCATGTTATTGCCTGTCTTGAAATAGCTTGACACAAAGCTGCTTTGAAGGAGCAGGAGTATGTCTATTTTACATTGTGACTGCTTTATCTCAGGCAGAATAAAAGATGAAAACTCAGGGCTCGATTCCCAACTGAAACAAGCATCTCTCCAGCACTCTGTTCTCACACACTGTTTCTTGTTGAGCGCAGCTGAAATGCAGGAGTTCCCTAGATGCTGGGAGACCTGTGACTTTCTTTGATTCCTGAATAAAGAACAGGTCTTCTGAGGATTCTATTTTGTGAAGCTGACGTTGAAGTCTTCTTCATGCAAACTACCCCAGCAGAAACCCTGAAGCAGCAATGACTTGGCCCATAAGAGGAGGAGAGTAAGCTTTGTTAAGGTCCATTACAAAACTCTAACAGATGCCCCAAAGCACACTCAGGGGGAATTTTCAAGCACTGGTAATAATTTCACTTCAGGTTCCACCCTCCCCCTGTCTCAGTGTAATGTAACATACATCGCAGCCAGAGATTTAGTGGCCTTGGATTACGTCCTGTTTCCAGACCTGGTTCTGAGCACTGCCTTTCATCTCTCCTTGCTGGAGGCCTGTTGAAAAAAGTACAGCCTCAATATTTTTACAGAGGGGAGGACTGCACACTGGGGGTTCGGGTTTGTTTCTTTTCACTTTCCTTGAACTTGAAAATACGTACTGGGATTTTGTTCCCAGTTTCGAAACAAACCAATTTCTCTTGAGACCAAGCATGGGAAATGTGAGGTCAAATACTCAATGGAAGCATCCTAAGCAAACTTAGGATGACAGTGGATGTTGTTGTGCAAGCTTACCTTGGTGACGGCTGATATCTGCCATAATAGCACACTGAAATATGTGTCACTTGGAGAGGAAATACGTTGAGTGTTAGAAGGCTAAGGGAGCCTTTTCAACACTAACTATGCGCCAGAGCTTTTGAAAAATAGTTTAAACAGGTGATTAAATCTATGCATTTTCTAAAACAGTTTAGAAAGGAGTTGGTATGGCTGTTTGGGTATGCTGGTAAATTCCATCTACTTGAAGGTGGTTTCTTTAATTTGGGGGATACGGTGACACGCTGTCAGTGCCCGTGAGAGACTGGAGTCAGACGTGCACACTGCTTGCTCCGGACATTCAGGGAGTTGCTGCAAACCTGCATGTGCTAAAAAGGGTCTCTAAGTTCACCACCTCTGGGTTACTCCCTGATACCTTCCCAGGCCGTTCTCACCCCACGGTGAGCATGATGCTGCCTGCCCCTGGCAAGGGTGGCTAACCCACCTCTGGTCTCCCTCGGTAAGAGCAGGCTGCCAGGGCCCGCAAGGCACAAACCGGCCATAATGACCCCAGCAGCCCTGCCCGGGGCTTCCACTGCTGCCTCCCCAGGCCCACGGGCCCATGGTCCCCACCTCAGCCCAGCCCAGGGCCTGCAATCCAGGCCCCAGCCTGCCGCGGGATCGCTGGGCCCCAACTCGGCCCATCCTGATGGCAAAATGCATGGAGGTCCCTGGGCGGCTTCTGACCCAGGGCAGCATCTAACCCTGGCCACCATCCCTGGCCTACCAAGATGATGAGGGGACTGGAACACCTCTCTTATGAAGAAAGGCTGAGGGGCTTGGGTCTCTTCAGCCTGGAAAAAAGACGGCTGAGGGGGGATCTTATCAATGCTTATAAATACTTAAAGGGTGGGTGTCGGGAGGATGGGGCCAGGCTCTTTTCAGTGCTGCCCAGCAACAGGACAAGAGGTAACGGGCACAAACTTGACCATAGGAAGTTCCACCTAAACATGAGGAGGAACTTCTTTCCTTTGAGGGTGGCAGAGCCCTGGCACAGGCTGCCCAGAGAGGTGGTGGAGTCTCCGTCTCTGGAGACATTCCAAACCCGCCTGGACGCGTTCCTGTGCCACCGGCTCTGGGTGACCCTGCTCTGGCAGGGGGCTGGACTGGATGATCTCCAGAGGTCCCTTCCAACCCCTGCCATTCTGTGATTCTGTGACCCCTGCTGTGGCCTGGAGGCCACCTCCTCACTGCCCACCAGACCATGGCTGGGGCTCTCGGCTGGGCCTGGCTGCCCTCCCAGCCTGCTGGCGCAGTGGGAAAGACCCTGCCCCAGCAGGCATGGTGCCACTCACTTCCCAGCCCAGCACCTCCTATTCTTGAAACTTCCAGAGATATAAAGCCTCTGGGGCCAAGCTGTCCTGGCTCCTCTGTGCTCCCCACCCACAGGGAGAAACATGGTGGCATCCATGGGGAGAAACATGGTGGCACCCATGGGCTCCTGTTGCCACAGAGGCTGGTGAGACCCATATTCATTTGCCCTGCCTTAGCGCACATTGTCTCAGTGAGCAGGACGGGCACAATGACAGAACAGTGCCGGCGGCAGCGATGGCTGTGGTTTGGTTGCTCTGTGTCCTTCAAGGGATGCGGGGCAGGTTGAAGTCTCAAGCCCCCCATGCTGGCTGCAGTGTCCCAAGCACCATCTGTGTGCTTTTCAGTGGCTGTGAAGCCACCAACAATTTTATCCTGCAGTCCAAACATGTCACAGAGCTGCTCCCTCATCATTAATGGACATTAGAGCTCCTCCCTATGCCCGTATCAGTTCATGGTGACTGGTTCTTAGGGACTGGCCATTTATGGGAAAATATGTGCTTTTGAGAGTATGAGCTTTTGCCATGGTAGCACTCTGCCCACGCAGACAGGGCTGTTCTTCTTGCCAGCTTCCAGCCTTGGCCCTGCGTACATGATTTAGCCTTTGGAAAAGAAGAGGTGGTCGGCGCATCCTGTGTGTGTTTGGAGAGGAATGCGCAGCAGCTTGTGAAAATTATTTATTGCACGTGTTGAGCACCAAGAACGTCAGACAGGCACAGCACTGAGGGCTCCCTGTGGGATCAACCTGTACTTTCCTTGTAGTCATTGCTGGAAGCAGTTCTGAGCAACCAAATAGTTGCCAATAGCACATCAAATAGTCATAGCTGTAAGGAGCACAATGTTCATAAAAACCTTAGGATTTCCATTCTTTTCCTTCTACTCTTTGTCAGCCTCTAGGACCAGATTCTTCTAAGGCTCTGGTTACCTTCCTTCCAGCTCCTCTCTTTGCTGCTTTTACACTGCTGCAGTTTCAGTTCCATATTTTGTCATCTGTAGGGCGGAACTGCCTCAATATTATGATGTCTAAGGAGAGGGTATAGAGAAAGTAGTCAGGCTGTTCTCAGAGATGCAGAGTGGTAGGATGCCAAGCAACAGATTCGAGCTGCCAAAGAAGAAACTCTGATTAGATATAAATAATAGTTTTTCTCACTGAAAGGGTAAGTCAAACACAGACAAGATTACCCAAAGAGGTTGTGGAGTCTCCATCCTTGGAGATATTCAAAGCTCGACTGAATAAGGCCCTCAGCAACCTGGTCTAGTTGCATCTACTTTGAGTGACAGACTGGACTAGACGACCTCCAGAGGTCCCTAACAACATAAATTATTCTATGGTTCTGTGATGCTGTGCCAATATTTCACATTGGATCAACTACAGGATCAACTCCTAGTGTACATCCAGAGATTTAGCTTCTGTTGAGTACAGCATTTTGTGAGCCTCACCATTTGTCCTATTTGTCCCATTGATACCAGATGAAAGTTTGGGCTTCTGTAGGATTGTTTGCTCTTAAGTATGCAGCCACTTCAAACTTGCTGAGCTACAAACACAGAAATCAGATGGGGAATACCCATCTGGATATCTGCATTCCTCACAATTTGGGGATGCACAAAGCAAGCATTTTGGTTCATGTTCATGCTTAGAAGTACGTAAATGTGACCTTGGAAATATGTGAACATAGCCGTTACTGGTCCCTGTGTCTGCCATGCTTGGTACAAGAGGGACAAAACAGTGAATTAAGTCAATAATCTTTACTGCAGCATGAATATTAGATACTAAGACTGGCTGTTAGAGTACCATTTTGTCTGAAGAGGACCAGGATTTTAATTTCAAGTTTGGTTTGCCTTCTGCTCAACTAAGAGAAGTCACTTGTAAATATAGACATGTAGCTTTCAGCATGTGTTTCTCTTTCCTATACTGTCTGAGAATAGATGGGAGCAGATGAGCTGGGCAAGGCCTGTGGACCTCAGGATCTATGGTCAGCCTGGAAAACGGAACCCTCAGGAACACCTTTCTTCTTGTTGGAAGTGGGTTAATTGTGAGGAGCACAGCGAAGTTCAGATGGCTTACCCAGAACTGATTTTAACCTGAAATAAGAGAAATAAAAGCTGAGAAGAGTCCCCCATAAGGATCCAGGACCATGAACTACACAGGAGAGAGCCGTACTGCACAGCATGGGTTAGAAGCCAATGAGCTGTATGCTCTGAGCTCATCCGCATTTGAGCTGTGTGTTGGGGCACCTGAGCTGTACGATAAATAGCAACGACAGGTTGACTATGACTGCAGACCCCATAATCTCTATGAGGAGCATATGTCAGTTTACGTGAGACACATGATGTCTGTTTGCGACTGTAGGCAGCATGTGAGTTTGGACAGGTTTGTTTACACATGTTTTTGGCCCACTTAAAATATCTTTGGCAAGAGGCAGTTCTGTGAATTTGAACCAAGCCAAACACACCTCTGAGGTCATTGCTGCCATGAGATCATCACCTAGGCATAATGTTTAGGACCTTTGAAGACTTCTTTTGTGGGTTTTTTTAACATTTTCCCTTCAATTTGAAGTTGATCCAGGGCAATTAAAATCCACCAAGGGAACAAACAGAAACCCTTTGCGAACTGTAACAGCTAGGCATGGAGATCGCATGCAGGGGCTAAGACAAAGCGTGTGTTGCTGTGGTCTGATTTTTCCGAAGGACTCCAAACTCATGAAGTCAGTGTAAATATGAGATTACCATGATCCTCTGGAATTTTGAGCACAGTCTCCTACTAGGTCACTATTTCTATGTTTTCACTCTCTGCAAAATATTTTTGAAAAAGCTTGATTTTTTTTCTCTACTTTGGCTTCAAATGAGTTAATTTTATTTATTAATCTACTTGGCTCATGACAACTATTGTTCAAGAACCTGGCTTACAGAGGGGTCCAATCTTAAACGTCAGATGTTAGCACCCCAGGTTGTTGGGGGTCAGCTGCATCCTGGTCCAAGCCACATGGGCCGGGGCAGTCTCCAAACCAAGGCAATTTTATTTTTTTTGAAACCATAAGAAACAAAGGCTTGAACTGCAAAGTGTCAAAGTCAGATGGAAGAGTGTGGTTGGAAGGTTACTGCAATGAAGGAGGAAGCTTTTGTTTTCCCTGTGGTAACACTGATATATGTGAATACATTACCAAAGAAAATGGTCATTGACTCAAAAATCAGGAGAAACATTTCTGGAGAGGTTGTTCCGTAATGATCCTCAAACAACCAGCATTACAGTGACTCTAAAGTCTCTCTGTTCAAGAGAGCTTTGAAAAGATGCAATGTTTATTTGTTTGAAGGGATGGACAGCTCTTGCTGAACCTTGGCACCCTCCCCAGGCTGTAATACCACAATTTTTCTGCTTCAGAAAAGGACACTGGATATAGAGTGTTAACAGGGTAAAATAACGGTGTAGTCCATGGGACTGGAAGAGGCGGTCAGAGTATCCAGGATGGGGCGTTCCGTTTGCCAGCAGGCGCTGCATCCATCTCCGTGCCACCCACAGACACTCTGCCTCACATCTCCCTCCCGCACACACCCTCTGCTCCCGGTCCTTTTCAAGCAGACTCTGTCTTTACAGCCATGCACAGCCTCTCTCGTCCTCTTTCCACTCCCTTGCCACCACCCACCCACCCACTCTCTCTCAAATACTTTCTTCTCCTCTGGTTTTCATGCAGACGCCTCCCCTCCATACCCTGTCTCGCACAACATCCCCTCTTGCCCGACACACAGACACCCTCCCTCTCCAGAGCATATGCAGAGCAGAGGCATTTCCTTTTATTGTCCATACAGCCCCTGCAACCCCACCCATCTCCCATTTACTCACTGCAATAACACATTTGGAGTGGAAGTAGTCCTGCTGAGAGCAGCCACACAGACAACGCAGGAGAGCCAAGTCTTCGCCCGAAATTGCTCCTACTTGTAGACTACTGCTTCCTGCCTGTGCGCCCAGAGGAAGAGGCATACTTAGGCTTGGGAGATGTGGTGGCGAGATGTCCTTTGCTGCTCAAGGGCTGTGAAAATGTCTGCAAAGCCCCTCTCTTTGACAGGACAAAACTGGCACAGGCAGCTTCAACAGTGAGTTTTCCAGCACACATTTTCCTGTGACATTTACCTTACCTGCAAAAACACACGAGTGTGGAGGGGAACAGAACAGCACGGGAGTGTCTTCGTGGGTGGTAAAGCACTTGATCTCCATGTTGAAGGTGATGGCAAAAGGGTCGGAGAGGACCAGTGGTGGGGGAGACCATCTGAGACCAGCTTCTGTTACACAGGTCACAGGCAGAACAGTTTCAGTGCAGTCAGAGAAATAGCACCAGCTTGTGCAAGCCAAGGAACTTACCCCAAAAAGCAAATCTTTAGGGGCCTGGAAGTCAAAAAAAACCCAGAAATAAGGTCATAAGCAGGACACTGTCCATATAAACAACCTCTTTCTTAGGAAAGCAAATTTGGAGGCACAGAGCATTTCTATATTATTATAAGGTGCAGCCTACAGGATCATACTGGACTAGAAGAGATTTCCAGCAGTGTCTCTGAGCTCTTTCCTCAGGACTCACCCATGAAGAACTTCTGTGCCAGTCATCAGCTGGGAACATTTTTGGGTCTCCACCACTGTCCACTCATGAGCAACCAAACACAAATTGGGAACCACTCTTTATAAAAAGGTCCTCAAACTTACAGGCCTGGTCTCAGGGCATGCTTTTTTTGCTGGGTTAAGTTGAGTTGGGATAAGATCCCCCACTGGGCACACCATGCAAACGCCATGTCAGGACCGCTTAGAAATACAGAAGAAAAATAAGTGCAGCAGGGAAGACACAGAATCCGAAGACAACACATGTCTGTCTCACCAGCCTCTTCCCCTCCACATTTGGCTTGATACATTTGGCAAGGGATTAACTGCCAGATGAGATAAAGAACAATGTGCCCCCCCACCCCTTCATCTTCCTTTCATCGTTTACAGCCCTTCCTGAATTTGGGGACAGCAGCAGCAGGAGCAAAAGGCATGGAATGAAACCAGCCCCAATTCTTGATGTGCTGTGACTGCCTGAGAGTGATGAGGACAATAGGCATGCGGCAAACCTGATTGTTGCCTGGAGATGGTTTTAATAGAGAAACTTGGCGTCAGGATCACTTCTGGGACATTAACATCTCTTTGAGCTGCCTACAGCAATGAAAGATGAAAAGAGGCTGGTGGGTGGTGGGGAGGGCAGAAGGAGCAGGAGGAGTGGTCGTGAACTTCAAGAGATGCTCGATGCTGTTTTCTGGAAATGCCTGACAACCCCAGTCCAGTTAGGACTGCTGATTGTCTTTGCCAGGGACTGTCATTTCCCGAACTTCATTCAAAGTTTGATTAATTAGGAGCTTAATTACCTTTGGGTTACATGTTAAATGAAACCCTATTAGCAAGGACTTATCCCACACAGATAGATGAGAGGCCAACATTTGTCCAGCCAAAACTAATGAATCTGATGAAAATTCAATGAAAATTTTCAAGTACTCAGATGTAAAACCTCCCAATGCCTAGACCTCATTTCAACTTATGGCTTGCCAGACTTGGTCCGCAACACTTTCCTTCCCGCTCCATTATTTGAGAGGTGAATAAATGTAGCTCTGAACAAAGAAAGTGTTAAGAAAAGTTGCTCTTGCAGAATTTCCGGCCATAGTAACAGCAGGAAACCTTCAAGAACACATGGCCCAGCTTTTGACTCTCATAAGCTTTTTTGTCCAGTTCTTCGCTCCTACATCTTTGCGAAGGTATGGAGTTGGCCATGGAGTAGCTCCATCTTCAGATAAAGCTCCCTCTGGCTCCCTCCTGGGATTCAACTCAGTCTTCAAAAGCCCTCTCTGGGGCTATTGGTTTGTCTTTTATCTGGGAGGACACCTCAGCTTTGCTGAGACCTGTTCCACTTCGAATAAATAATGAAATACTTATTAAAGTGGGGACTCGAGTCCATTTTTTATATCACCTTTAGTATTAAAAATTTAACTACAAAAGGTCACAGGAACTCTCTTTTTAAGTGTGAAGACATGCAAGTCCACTGACCTTGGAGTCTGACTGGGTATAATTCCATTAAAATTCATTAAAAGCACCATTTACAGGTGAATTAGGGCTTTCTTTTTGTTTTGTAATGGAATTGTGTGTTTTTCATGCTCAAAATAAGCAAAGCTATCTCTTTACAGCCCCTCCCATCTCACAGAAAGATATATTTAGGTTTTATTGTAAAGTGCTTTGCAATTCTTGGGTGAAAAGTTCAAGGTACCAAGTACCACACTGCTTCTATTATCAGTTTGGTCCCCTAAGGAGGATGTTGTGATGTGCATATTTGAGTGGGTAATCTTATCATAAGGATGAACTGGTCTCAATCTTTTCTTTTGGCGTGTTCGACTCCAGACTTCCCTTCAACATCTGACATATGGGTTTTATTGTTCAACTGACTTTCTTCTTGTACAAACATCCTGACTGGAGCACATGCAAAGGGAGGAGGGGAGACATTCCTCTCCATACATGTTGGAGTTCTTCTGTCTTCTTGCTATGTGGTCCCAGCAACACATGGAGGTCCCTGCGTATTTATAAGCTCTTCATTTCCCAGTTTCCAAGGACAGAGGGCACATTCTGGTGTTTTGTGGCACTTTTACCTCTAGACCCTGAGCTTGTTACAAACCGGGATGAGATGTCCTCACCATAGCAGTGTGCAGCTATGGAATGTCTTATTAGTTACCGCTTTGGTAATAGAACAATTTGCACCAGAAACAAAGGAAAAACAGATTCTGGCAAGTCACTTTTCTTGCACTAGTCTCTCACAGAGTGCTTTTCTAGACATCTGTGTACTAGATCTTGTAATACGCATCTTCGTTACAGTTATGCCAAAGCTAATGGATTAATTGGTTAAGGTCAAGTTCATTCATTGGACTGCCTATATATTCACAGCTGCTTTCCACTGGACGTTGGACTTGGTCCTTTGTGCCCTTGTTAGCTAAACATGTTGTCAGATGATCCCATGTCATTTTGGCATCACCTTTATTATTGATCAATTTATTACTAATTGGATTGTTATAATACCACAGTGTTAAATTTTACACAAGCACAAAGCAAGAGATGATCCCTCTTTTGATTTCATGCAAGACAAAGAGGAGGAGAAGAGGCAGAGTTTATTCAGCTCATGGAAAATCCTTTTCTTTTCTTTTCTTATTCTTTTTGCAAAAATTGCTGCAAACTATGTATGATCACGAACACGAATTTGGCTGGAGTATATAAAGCGTATTAGGTTTCTGCTAATGTGAAGGAAGTAGGAGAAGGTATCCATTTGTCAGCAGAAGGTCTTGTCTGAGATTGTAAAGTATTGTTATAAATACCTTTTTTTTTCCAGAGGAGAGTAAGATCCATGATCCACAGGGCAAGAGAACTCTTGTTTCTCTCTCAGTCACAATCTGCTATGTTATCTATTATATCAAATAAGGGATGAACTAAACTATATCCTTTTCTGAAATGAAAACATCATTAAGATCTCCCTGTTCAACCCAGGTCTTCATGTTTTTAAAGCCTGTAGAAACTTCATTTCCTCAAAATGACAAAACTCCAGAAAAGGCTGGCTTAAACTTTTCCAAAGCTTAAGAAAAAATTAACATATTTGGGTTTATAGAAAAGCTTTGTTTTACTACAAAACAAAGCTAAGAATACATTTGAGGTCTCTAAGGAGCAATGGACTAGATCCCCTTTACTACTCAAAAAAGACAAACTCTGTGGGATGTCTGTTAGGTGTCTCTGCATGAAATGGTTTTCCGCTGGTTTCTTTCATCTGAATCTTACTGAAGTTTCCCTAGGACTAAGGTCCATGGAGAGAGAATATTCAATTTATAGTTTTTGGCCACTTTTTCTGATGTACTACAATTTCAGAGCATTTAATCTCCGTAAGGAACCCCTTCTTCTTTACTGCCTAAGTGCTCTAAGAGTAGATACAATAGATTCAAACTCAGGGACAGAAAAAGATCATGAAGCTCTGTTCACCAAGCAGATATAAAGGCAGCACTTTCTAGAGGGTCCTACTTGGCCTGTACCCATGAAACAGGTAGTGCGACATTTATTTGAAAGGATCTGGATTATTGTTCCAATTTTACAACGGGATTTTGTTGCTCGTAATGTGTTGTATTGTAATGGATTACTATATAAGCTCTGAAGATGCTTCCTGGCATTCATGCAGAAATTACAGTGGAAGGATATGTCAGGACATGTCTTCTCATGTGTTGAAGACTGAAAATGTGGACTATGGAACAAATCTGACTGAGATTAATGATCGTGCCCGTATCTACCACAGGGCTAAGATTTAGGGGGTATATTTTTTTCCTTTTGAGTTCTGTTCCCGATGAAAGGGCACAGTGAGATTCAATGCTATTGGTTTAGAAGCTAAAGAAACAAAATTAAAAAAAGATGGTGCTGCAAAAAATTATTTGTTAAAAATGTTCAAAGTCTAAATGCTTTGGCAAAAGCCTTTCTTACTACTGATTTGCCATTCGAGCTGTTGAAAAAGTTGCCCTGGAAATTAATGTGTTTAGTATTAGCAGCAATAACTGCTTAATAGGCATCCTTCGTATCTCCCAACGGCCAGTGGGGTTTTTTTTCCAACTGGGAAAGGTCATACTGCTGGTGAATGATTCTCAGAATAGAGCTGTGGTGGTCTGGTGTACTGTTGGAGTGACACCGTTGATGGCCTCTGCCTTTCATGTGGTCCAGATGTTTTGCAACATCAGGCTGCTGCTAGTAATGATTGGGGTAATGCAGGAGTTTTTCCAGGAAGAATTTTAAGAGCTAGTGCCTAGTGACCCGCCACATGTGTGCTGCAATGCCGGAAACACCTCACACATATGATCACCTAAGGATGGTCTCTGAAGCCCAACTCCACCACCAAATGCTTTCCAATGTCAACTGGCCAGCTGTATTCCGCCCTTGTATGTGCAGATTCATCACGTGGCTCTACTGGCTGAGCCATCACTACCCAGCACACTCATTACAAATTCACCAAGCCTGAATTTCAGTCAGTAACGACGACCATTGTGGAATACCAGGCACGTGGCAATAGGGCTGCTGGTTTCCAAGCTATGTACAAGCCTACAACAAATTTGCTAATGAAGTGTGCCCTGCAAGACAGAATGAGACATACATGTCCCTCTGCATCACTAAATGACTCAGGTGGTTCCTTAGTGCCAGGACACTCCTCTACCTCCCAAGACTTCCACATGCTAAAAGCCCCGATAATTCCTTGCTCAACAGCCAGCAATCTCATCCTCTTTTGGATGATTTCTGAGATGAACAGTTTCCGTTTTGCACCTGCAGAACGAAATGTGCAACCCCATGAACAGCCACGGAGGCTGCGGGAAGTGCAAGGATGCGAGAGGTATGCGGCCTGGTGGCTGGTGGTAGTTGTTTCTGCTCTTTTTCTAGCTCAGAACTGGGCTGGGTTTCCTGATCCTCTTGCTTTAAGCAGTCAGCAATTTATTTCTAAGCTTTGTCATTGATTCCAGCTGGAAAACTGCTGGCATGGCAGCCCATGAAAAAGTAATTTCACAGCTGTCCAGCAGTCTCTTCCAGGAGAGAGAGGTAAGTGACGACCGGGATAAAACCCATCCTTTAGATCTCTTAACTCTGTGAATTCAGCCAGCTTACGTTCTAGAGGGTTAATGAATTGAGAAGTCTAAAATGGTGTTTTTATGGGCATGTCAAACGTCTGGAATGTGACAATATTCTAGTGGAAAATGGCACCGTTGAAGCAAAAAGCATAAGCACAGCAAGTCAGAATGAAGTCAACCGTTTGAATGCCATTTGCGACGCAGGCCTTTGGTTTATCCCGACCACATGATACCTTTGCAAGTCCTAGGGCAGCAACATCAGCGCCTTCGGTGACAGCTTGTTGGTACACACTTTGGCCCCACAGTCCTTGCCTGGGAATTCACCGCAGTACAGAACGGCTCTTCCTCCCAGAGCTGAGCTGGGCTGTGCAGTCACTGCACACTTAACCAATCTGTCCCTCCCAGCTCAATGCCTTGTACTGGTGGGCAAAAGGGGTCTTGAACCCGTTATTTTGCCGGCTGCTGGAACAATTACTGAATTAGCACTGCAAAGCCTTGCCAGTGTCAAACTGGGAGGCCTGAGTACTCCCGCACTGTGCATTTTTGGACAGTTTAAGTCTTGAGATAGATTGGATTGGTATTTCTAAGAATTTCCAAGTTTTTTTTGAGATGACAAGGATGACACATGAAAAAAGCATCAGGAAGGTTTAAAGGCGGAGAGGGAAAATATTTTGGTCCTGTGCCAGTTTGATATGATTAATGGATTCTCCAAGATCTGTTTCGCTACAGGAGTGGTGGGGATAGATTCTTGCAGGAATAAATGCTAAGTAGTTATAAAAATATTGCTTACTGTCAGTTTTAGGCCCCGAAAAGCGCTTTTCATCAAATGTTTGAGGAGGAGGCAAGAAGAAGGCGCTTCACCGAGCAGGGTGGCTAAGGGCCAGGGAGCTGAAATGCCGGGGGGTGGTTGCAATGGAAGCTGGGGGCAGGTTCCCAGGGCAGTGATGCTTTCCTTGGACAGCCGGGGAGGTAGCTCTGACACGGGCTCAGCTGTGGTCCACAGCACACAGACACATTGCACGCTGCCCTGCCTGCAAGCAGCTACCTGCTGGTGACCTGCGTGCCCAGCCCTCCCTGCAAAAACTTATTTAACATCCAGGCAGGAGAGTACAGGGAAAGCATGGAAATGAATACAGTGAAGCAAGGCTTTCAGCTTTCCACCCTTTAAAGGATGAAAACATAAGGGAAGGTGTCAGAAGTCAATTTGCTTTGGCAGAAAGAGGGGGGAAAAAAAAAACCCAACCCTGTGGCCTGGCTGGGAGCCAGAGGATTTGTGCCGGCTACAGCCAGGATGACGCTGTGGACCGAGGAACAGAAAAACAGTTGTGCGTGTGTCTCTGGTCTCGGTGACCGGGCTCTCAGTGCTGCTGGGGAGGGTTGAAGATGGTGCTGGTGCAGGGGCATGGCGGGAGAAGGACGCACCAGCTTGTGGTTGTCACCGCAGGTCCTGGCCCCTGTCCTGCCATCCGACTGCACAGGGAATTCCTTTCCTCTTGCTTCAGGATGTGCATGTGTGCGAGACTCTGTGTGTGTGTGGGGCGGGGGGGCGGAATGGGGCGTGGAGGAGGAAAAAAAGACAGCATTCAGTTAAATAACCTTGTTGGCATTAACCTTTACCTTCCTGGCTTTTTCTGCCCAGCTGGACAAAGGAGCTCTCTGAGGGATGGGTAAGGGAAAATCCCATTCCTCCATGCAGGGAAGCACACAGACCTCTTTGGATGGAAGTTCTTAGTAAGCCCTTTCTTAGTTTGTGCCCCTTCCCCCCCAGTTTCACTCTGTTTCTGAATTTCCACATTCTGGACAGTCCTGAAAAAGCCTGAACACCATATGGAAGGCTCGTCTCAGGGGCTTCCCAGTCTCATCAAGTGAAACTCGCCATCCTGGAGGGGACAGTTAAGGTTTTCATCTAAACTGTAAGTGAAAGGTGGGTCTGTCCAGGCTCCTTAATCAGTAACATATGATCATGGTGTTGAGGGTTCAGTCTATGCCAACCCCTCCCCACCCCAAACCTCTAGCAAAAATTCCAGCTCTGCTCACTGACATATCTGTCTTCAGCTGATTTTATTTTGGTGGGGTGATGGAGACCAGAATATAAAACAGGATAGATCTTATTTTAGAGGAGGTGGAAATCCTGCTCTCATCTGACAAGCTGGAGAAGGCATCTCCCAACTTGCAGTTCTTGTTTTTGGGTCCTACATATGGAAATTGTTACTCTGAGTTATTACAAATAATTACTTAGTGACACTGGAATTCCTCGGCAGGGTATCACACCCATGTTAACGCTCCTTCCACCATGCTGCGCTGCACTGGTTGTATTGAGGACATCACTCAGGCATGACCAGTCTCCTGTCAGAAGGCTTTGTCTGTTGTCTGCAGCCTGTGATTGCTGTTTTGAGGAAATGGGCCGTATGCAGGAGAGTTAGTCACGGTGCTTTGAATTGGGTGGAGGAGTTTTGCAAAGCTTAGAAGCATCACTGGGGACCGGGTTGGCCAAAGTGTGATCAAAGTGTTTCCCTCAACCGGCTTCTGCCTTGGACAGTCGCTTATTGGGGTGGTAAAAACCCCTCGTAGGAAAATGATGGATGTTTAGAAACAGTCCTGGTGTCCTTCCAAAAACCTGCTAATTTGCCTGTGACCTCACTCACTCTGCAAAAGAGCACGGAAGAGTTCCAAGATTTTAATCTCTCCGTCTAACACCATTGTCCTGCACGCTTCCAAAGGTGGAGTGGCTTTGAGAGCTCTCCAGGAAGCCAGAAATCCCCAGAAGATTTCTGCAAAGGCGCAGAAATGCCCACATATAAATGATTGCCATCATCCCTCCTCCGACGGTGAGGCCCATTGCACTAATAGGAAATAAAAGTCCAGCCCTGTGTGAGTCTTGGGGCACCCTGAGGCACAGAATATGCTTATCAAACAGATAAGAGCATCAGGACTAACGAGCAATGTAACTGAGTTTGTGGCAAGACGGTTGTGTTGACACCCTTCCTCATCTCATTGGCATTTGGATAGAAGGAGCAGCCCTTCCATATTCCCAAGGATTTTAGAGGACCGTTGTGTGGGGCACTGTAGAGTTAATAGACATTAGTTAGGAATAAAACAATCTCAGCAATGGATTTTTGTGGCGCCCGTGACAAATTAACAAAAATGATAACATATTTGTTTCTGTTTTCTTGCTTTTTTGCACCAAGGCCAAATAATTTCAGAAATGAAATGAAACTAAATGAAACCAAACCAAATTCGTTTTTCTTCTGGTTTGTTTGCAGTTAAAAGCAAACAAAAAATCCCTATTGTATGTTTCTATTTTTTTTCAAGTAACCTTAGGTAGCTTGAAATTAAACTATTAAAAATTTAAAAACTTTTCACTCCTCACAGTTTTTCAGGTTTTCTGGATCAATAAATTGGGTACAGGTGGTTTTCATTGCTGGGAATATTGAGGCATTTGGTTTGAACAAGCGTTCCTAATTTGCTCAGGATTGCCAATTCCTTCTGCTGGTCTTCACGGGCAAATTGATGTTTGCTGATAAAGGAGGAAAAGAGAGGAGGAAAAAGAAATAAACTCCACGGATTTTGGCTTCCATTTGGCCTTTAGGACTTTGACTGGAGATGCTCAACACCCTGGCAAATACAGCTCACATCTAGTGCTTGGAAAAGAATGGTGAGGAGGGGGAAAGTAGAGCCCAGGAGCTCAGCGCTGAGCTGGGCTGCGCCGGCAGCTCTAACAGAAGCACAATTTGTTTGGGATAAGACGACGTGAGAATCTCTCTGAAACCCTCCCACCCTCCATCCCTGAGTCGATGGGTGTGAGAAGAAAGACGTCTGACTGCAGCATGTGCATGGGTGTGGGGGCACTGGGGAGGGGAAACTTCTGAGGAGAAGCAAATGTTTATCCTCTTCTGTTGTTTAGAGCCCATCCATCGGTTCACACTGGACAGCCAAGACTGCCTACAAGGCTGGGAAGGGAGACAGTATTGCCCAAGGAATTGCTGGGGAACAATGGAAGGAAATATGGACTTGGAGAATGACACGGATGGGGGGGTTGTGGGGAGAGGATGTGAGCAGGACGGTGTTGGGGGAGCGGATGTGAGAAACTGCACACCGCTGCTGGACCCAGCTTTCTGCCTCCTGGTTTTGCTGTCTCAACAGCCCCACGAGAGATTGTGAGGGCCGTATCCAGGTCCTCTACCAGCAGAGAGCTCCCAGAGCAGCTTATTCACAAGGGGGCCAGTGGGATCCCATCCCTGCTGACCTGACCTCTAGTTACGCTGCCAGCATGGATATGCCTCTGAGGACAAGGTACCCGCTCTCTGCAGCAGAGAGCAGTTTCTCACATGCTCCAAAGTAAGCGTGGGACGTGTTTTACTGGAGCTAGTTCTGCAAAGCCCTCCTGAAGAAACCGTCGGTTTCTTCGTCTGGAAGAAGGAACTACGGCTGCCAGTTTGTGGGCAGCCAGCACATCCATTCTCTACCTTTTACCCTGCAGACTTTGCTACTGGGAAGTGCCCAGTGCTGATCTTTTCTAGGAAAGCCCCAGCAAGGTTTCCTGAGCTTGGAGCATGGCGGGAACATCTCTAGGAGTAACAGGAAAAGATGCAGTCTGCAGAGGCTACAGTTTCTTCTCCAGTTGAACCAATCATTTTCCACTACGATTCCATTCATCAAAAACATAAACAAACAAACAGAAAAGGATAATAAAAAACCCTCAGAAATGAGGGAATGCAATAGCCACCATGATTTTGGACTGTGTTCCTGATGGAAAGGCTTATGCTTAACAGATCAAGATAGAAGTTGAGCATATGGGTTTCCAGCTTAGGGTTGGTCCAGTTTTAATATGTCTGTGAAAGAGAAAAACTTTATTCCAGAGCCCAAAACAATCTGGCCAGATTAGGAATTGCTACTGCGTTTCTAGGAAGTGCGAAGGAGAATGAATAAATCTTCAGCACTTGAAAGTACATACAATGTGGTTCGCTGTATGAATATAAACCCAATCTTAATTGCATGAGAACTGTCAAAATGTTTATAAACTTACAATGAAGCCACATGAATCCTACTGGAGAAGCCTCACATTCTCCTGTACACATAATAAAGATATGTTAGGCTAAACAAATCAGTAAGGAGGGCGCAGAAAATGTTAAACAGACTCAATATGTATGTCCTTGGCTGCAGTCGGTCTTGGGCTTGTTTATCACTTCTCACGCACCTGAATATTTGGGTGTCAGGGCTGCACTGAACTACAGCCCCATGAGTCTTGCTTTATTCCTGTTTATTCCTTCCCGCGAACTGTCCATGGAAGGGGGTGCCAGACATGGAGAATTTGGGAGAGGACAAAATTTATTCTCAGAAGACGTAAAAGCTTCCACCATCAGGCAAATTCATCTAACTTCACTGAGCAGTATTTTAGCACCCATCATCAGACGCAGCAGCAGCAGCAGACCCGAGAGGAACTGAATAATCACTTTCACTGTTCCACTCGTGTTTGGGGAGGGAACAAGAGGCAACAGACTTCCTTTAGTGGTAATCTTAAAGTGATTCCCTCAGAAATAGCATTTTTGCATTTTATTTACATACATGCAAATAGTATTCGATTTTTCCAAATTAAATAGCACTTCTCATTTGCAGATCGCAGCGCTTAACAAAGAATGGAGCACATCTCCGTTTGCATTGTACAAGTGAGGAGCTGGACAAGCGCCCTGTCTTGAGAAAAAAGATGAATGAGAGTGTCTTTGAGGTCTCAGAAAGTCTTCCCCTGAAAGGTAAAACTTTCCAAGTGCTCTCCACCACAGCCTTTCTCCACCAAAGCCATTCTGAACGCATCCATGCTCTGACTGCAGTCCTGACAGCTCACACAGGCGCGTTCAAACGGTGCCACGCTCTCTCAGCTGCAAGCCCCACCGATGAACGTGGTCCTGGTCAACAGCATTATTATCTCAGGTCCTGGCTCACCTGCTCTCTTCAGCTGTGGCATTTAACTGCTGCTCCATTTCTAGATCCAGACCCAGCACTTCTGCCAACACACCAGAGCCACAGTGCTAACTTTTATCCACCATGCCAACTTAAAGAGTGGCTAAATGCCATGTGTAAGCTTTCCACAAACACCAAGATGAGACCTACATTATGCATTGAACTTGAACAGAACAAGTACAGAAGAGGAGCTTGTGCTCTGGTTGCTAAAGCCTTGGCGTACTTTCCAATGCTAAAAACTGTACTCAAGGTAAAACAAACGCCAAAATGATTGACAGCTCGGGAACACGCAGAGTATTAGAGTCCATGAAAAACTCCTATAGCACACTCATTCTAAGGAAGGCGAAACGCTGAGTCGTGTATGCTGTGTCCTGTGCTTGTGAGACTTTCATCCATCCGTTTCACCATTTTGCTGAAAGAGGAGTGATCTAACCAGGGAGGATCTAGAAAAGAACAATTTGCTGACTGGGGATTTTAAGGGAAAAGCTTATGTGAAGGAATCGAAAAGGAATGAACTGGGAGATCGCAATATGTGTAATCCTGTCCTCTCCCTAGTTCGTGCAGCACACCAGAAAAATTTGAAAGCATAAGCACTCAGGTGGGAAGGAAATTATTTATAACATTCCAGCAGGACTTATCTAGGAGCTGTATGTTTCAAAAAACCAACCAAACAAAAAGGTAGGAATAATCTCAGAAAAATGTCTTGACACTGAGATGTGTTAGGCTGTTAATTGTTTCCTGAAAAGAATTGGTGGAAGCTTCATCACCTAGGAAATTTTAAACTTTTCTCCAGCAAACAATGCAAGCTGTCCCATAGGAACCAATTCTGTGCTATCCAAGCAAAAGGGATTAGACCTATCAGCAGGTCTTTTCTATATTTAATTTCTGTGATGCATTTATGGAATGCTGCCCATGTGCCAAACCACAGGGAAGTCTTTACACATTCCTAATTTAAAGAGTCCTTGCTGCAAAGCCCCAAAGCCTCAAGCCTGTCCAATTTAGATTCCAGCAGCAGCACAGGCTTTGCTCAGTGTTGAAAACTGTTGGCTCCATGACTATTTTCCATTCAGCTGCATCATTGCTTGAGTAAAAGATCCCACGTAGAGGTACAGCCTGGAGAGAAAAATGGGTATTGGCCTTGTTGGATTGACTTCCACAGGGGCAGATGAAACCTGGTTAGAGGCTGAAAGGAGCAAATTGACAGGTACCTTGTGCGCACATAGAAAATACATAGCTCAGTTTCCCATGTGGGACCGTCTTCCTTTATTACTCAGGAAGGACTGCAGTTATTCATGAAAATGCCTGTTAATAAGCCAGAACCTGAAAATTACAAAGGGCTAAGGCATTCCAAGAAAATCAAAGTCTCATCATGGGCAATTAACTCATCATTAAAGTAGGCTGAAAGAGGGCGATGATTAGAGCAGTCTGATTTTGTCAAACTCCCTGAGCATATTAAAGTTGATAAGCTGCTTCAACAATTTGCGTATAAGCTCAAGAGAGGGTGGAGTGGAGCCATGTGGCCATCCCAGAACAATCTAAAGCCTTTTGCACTAGTTTTTGTCTTCTTATGTGTTTTCCCTTCATACTGGGCATGTCTGTGCACAAGCATGTATCCCTTTCTAAGGCCACTATTTCCAATCCTTAAAAAGAATTGTACATTACACTTGTATTTTCAGCCTTTTGCATTTGCTAATGTTTTAATCAGTTTTAGTACAAGTACAGTATCCTCTAAGAATATGCTCCAGGGACTTATCTAGCACAGAGTTGAAAGGCCTGAGAGATGGATTTAAAATTGATTAGGGGTTGTAATGGTGTAAAAAATGCACAGGCAAAATACAAAGGCTTTTGCTATTTTTCTTGGGAGGTTATATCTCACTATAAGGTACTTGTTAGGATCCCCTTTCCATAATTTTCATATTCCTCTCAGCTGTAGACTTCCAATCAAAATATGTAATTTCTCCCCAGTCTTCATATCTCCAAGTGTGTGCCTGTGCCGTCTCTGTGCTCCTCTGGTACTCTGCCTAGTGTGCAAGGGTTGCCCGGCGTGTATCTCAGTGTGGAAGTCAGCCACATCCTTTTATTTCCTGGATCAAGATCTATAAAAAGTCACATTCCTGGAATCAGAAACCTCCCAAGCCCATCCTGTGGCCAGTGCAACACCGGCGCCGTGCTGCAAGGAAACCCCTCCGCCCTCCTTTTGTAAGATCAGTAACAACGGCGCGTGAGTCCAAGAGCCCATGTTAAAAATAAATGACAAGTCCTAAATAGAGCCATTTCCCTGTCCCAGAGCAGGGTAATTCATCACTGTGGTTTTTTTTCCATTTCCACTGCTCATCTCCTTCCCCTCGCAGGATCCCAGCGTGGAACCTGCACGCAGCCCAGCAGCAGAGTGGTCTGAGACCTTGTGGGGTTACTGGGGACCATACACCATCCTAGCGTCTCCCTCCTTCCTCTTCCCTTTCCCCTCTTCATCCACACAGAAACGTGTAGTCAGGGGGCCTCCAAGGGACAAAACCCTCCTCGCTTTGCTTAGACCCTGCAAGGTCCCCAGGGCCTTGTTGGTCTGTCCCTCCTGAGGTTTGCTGCGAGGGCAGAGGGGAGCTAGGGGAAGCTGGACAACCAGCACCCTGGCAGGGGGAAGAGGTGACCTCTGTCTTTGTCACCCTCTCTGTTTGAATCTCCACACTCACCTTGGGAACTGTAGCAAAACCCAACATTTCTGGCCATTCGTGTGAGCACATCTCAAAGGAAATGTGTTGTTTGCACCGGTGCGTGCCTGTCACAGCACACCTTGTGGGGTCACAGCCATAGCGCAGCAACAACATCACACTGCAGATGCCGACATCTCTTTTCCTTCTTTCTCCACATTTTATTTAGCTCGTTAAACCTTTGCAAAAGAGTAAAGTTTCCCTCTCACATCTTTTCTGTTTTTTTGCAGTGGGTGCATTTCATGGAGTGGGATGGTGGCACCACTCACACATCCAAAGAGATGGATTTGTATGAGGTTAAGGTAAAACTTAGGTGTTGGTGAGCTCTGCTGGGTTTCAGATCTCATTGCCCCAGGCTTGCCATCGTTACCTTCTGTTACAACTCCACAGTGGCTCTGTAGATCTGCACAGTGGAAACCATTTCAGGCTGTTGGGTGGCTGACGCATGTACACCACTTGGTGGCATGGGTTTCTTCTCCTTAAGAGATATTGTTTTGAAATACCATTGAAAATGATTCTTGCAGAAGTTGGAGGACCCCCTTCCTGTCTGCTTGGGGAGGAAAGAAGAAAAACAACAGCTCAAAGTATTCACTTTCTCTTGAGAAGCCCTAGACATCCCAGTGCCCTTTGCAGAGGTTTGGGCCTTGGTGTGTGTCAGAGCTATGGGAGGGACCATAAGGTCTGGAGGAGGTCCTCAGGGCCTGGAAACATGGCTTGGCAAACTGCAACCCTTCATTTTTATGCCCTGCTCCCTCCAAATACATTCAACACCTTGTCCTGCATTGGTCAAGACTCTAGCCTCATGTCTCATGTAGAGAAGCTGGTCATACAGAAAAAAGTAAACCACGACATCTCTCACAGAAGGCAGAGCTATAATACAGCTCTTCCTGAATTATCTTTTATTCTAAACAATGAAATAGTTTCCACTGTTGGCTATGATGAGCACTTACCTAACCTGCTCCTGAATTTACTCAATATCAAAGGCTCAGAGGACCTGCTTATCTTCCAAGCTTTCAGTATCCCTTGATGAAGGTGAGTCTGTATCCTAAGCCACTCTCTCTTGCTTTACTACCCATCCCAGCAAATGGTAGCTGCAAGTTTTGAAGTATGGCTATGTCCTGAAGTTATTCTTTCCTGTTGATAGGGAAGAAGAATACATCTAGCTTCAGTGGATGTATTTAGTGCCAATAAAAATGGTCTCCACAAACTGTGGAAGGTGACGGTTTCTGCTTAGCTGTGGTATAGACACCTGTTTATAGCTGTGCAGCAGAGGAGGACTTGACAAACACTCATCTATTTTCTATAATCAGTCAAGCGGATATTGGCTGATTATGCTGACTTCAGCTTGAGTTGAGCAGGTGAGGGACTGCGTCAAAGCTGTAGCTTCAGTCAAAAGTCTTACGGAGAAAGTAAAATATCACTTATTGATATGCTTATCCCAGCACAGGATTGCAAGGGCTATGCCTTTGTTATCAACACGCCACCCTCATTCCTTAGCTTCTTTATTTCACGTCCCTTGTGAGGAGCTCCCTTTATCACAGCAGTGATATGGACAGTCTTTCCTGCAGGAGGGTGTGCTTGGTTAAAGGCAGGGAGAAGAGAAGCAGTGGAGGACAGGGGACACAGCCAGAAAAAGGATGGGTGTTAACATCCATCGCTGGGTGTAGGAAAGCAGCCAAAGAGCTGTCAGGGTACAAGGTGGTTTTGTGAGGGTGTGTGTGAAGGTGGTTTCAAAATACAAAACGTACTGAGCTTTGCGCTCCCTCTTTATGAGCTAGTGTAATCCATCGGGGACTCAATGAAGGGGACAAAAATAAGATGAGATCTGATCCACTCAAGGAATTAAGAAAGCAGAATTCCTCCTGAGCTTTACCCAATACTTTACTGACCTCCTGCTCTAACACGTCCCTCATGAAGACTGCTGGTCTGAAATCAATAGCCTTGACACCACCGACAAGCTCTGCAGAGGCAGAAGTGCCCCTACTCATTGCAGGACTGGGGCTCAACTTCGCAAGTTTTGTGAGATGACATTTCTGCGAACTATTGGACTGCTGATGCTCCCTGTTCTGTGAAATGGCAGTTGAGAGACATTGTGTAACATCTGCCCTTTGATTTGCATGAAATATTCATCGCAGGCAGACTCCCACCCAGACCCAGAGGTACAGACGCACCCCTCCAGGCATAACCGGACCTACAGTGTTTGATTAAGAATTCATGCCCCAAGGCTTTTAAAATGTTTTGGGTTTTGTTTTTTGTTTTGTGGGTTTCCCCCCTCCCTTCTTTGCACTAGTGCCACGCACTTCCTAGGGTAGAAATTGGTAGGAGAAAAAAATAATGATGGAGACAGATGAGCAGAAACATCTGTCAGCCAAATGGTCTCTCAAGACTGAAGCTCCAGTTTTTAGTCTATGAACGGCACTTTTTGTCTCCTGCCAGAGGGTGAATCTGGATGGGTGCCCAGGAGTCAAACAAGAGCTGAGCAGAGAAAGCATCAGCACAGCCAGTAATACAGGAAAAGGCGGAATTTTTGTGGAATCTTCACTCTTTCCTGCTGGTTTCCTGCTTACTCCATGTGAGCAACAGAGACAGCTTTTGTATTGGAAACTGAAGCACAGCAGCTATTCCGGGATGACCAGATTGAGAAAAATAGCCGGTGGATAACCCACTGCCACTAACCTGACTTTAACCTTCGTTGTGTTGTACGATTCGGCTAACAACTGCTCTGATTTCCAGGAGTTTGGTCAAAGTTCTCTTTCTCTTTATTTTATTTCTCTCATTCCTTTGGTAAAAAAGCCTGTCAGCCATCCAGTATCAGGGAGGATGGGCATGCTGGAAGTCAGTGCCATTACCAGGCCTACCGATCTCACACACGTGCACACGAGCAGCTCCACTTGCATGGATTTTCCCTCTCATGGTCATAAGAATTTCCTTTTATTGACATATGTTGATCTACGTGGTATATTAATTCAGGAAAACATTCATCTGGAGATCTCACAAGCTTTTTTTGGTGTGAGGACTAATAAAAACCTTTCACTTCATAATCCAGCCCTTGAAGAACAAAAATTAAGATGGACACTCACCAAAATGTTTCTTTCGTTGTGTTTTAGATTTGGTATGGCAGTGAAGTGGCATGATTTATGGCGAACACTAGATCCAGCACTAGGCTGGTGTAAGCTACGTAAGTGTGTGTTTTTATAAAGAGTTTACATTTATCTCAAAGCCAGAAGGCTGGTGGGAGAACTTTCCCAGGGTCTTGAGAGTATTTTGCATCGAAAGAAGGAAAAAAAAAAAAAACAAACAACACAAAACCTTACAAAAATACATCATGCTGCAGTTTTGGAATGGCTTACACCACAAAAACCTGACCTACCTGAGAATAAACCTCAATCAGATTAAATGAGTCTGCCTCTTTTGAAAGAAAAGCTTGCTCTCTTTTGAAAGAAAACAGTCCATGCTCCATCCCAAGAAACTGGCCTACAAGCAAGTGCCAGAGGGATGGGAGGCTTGAGAGATAATTCGCTAACCAACCCTCTGTTATCATTATGGCTCAAACGTGATTAATTCCTGTGGAATTTGTTGTAATAATATTAGTCCTGGTGACCTCATTTGTTATACATGTTGCTGCCATTAGGACTCCAATGTGTTACCTAAAAGATACTGAGCTCGTAGCCATCTGTACTGTACCTGCTGTGAGGGTCCCTGGATTTCCTCATCTGCAATTGCTGCCCCATTCTTCCCCCCTTGGCAGCTGAACCTGTCAAAGGAAAACCACTGGCAGTGATTCAGATGGTTCGGGACTGGCCCAATGTGCCAGCAAGTTTAGACTTTGCTTTGCTGCTGCTCCACTCACTGAGTTTAATTTGTCTTTGTTGAGTTCTGGCATTCATTTTTTTTGTCATCTTTCATTGCCCTGATCAAATCTCTCCTCTTTATCCTTCTTCTTATCTCTTTCTCCTGATGGATACTGGGGTCCGCTGACCGGGACTGCTGCTTCCATCCACAACATGACTCTCATCTGGACTCGATTATTACAATTACTTGATTATTACAATTAAAACAGTTTAAAACTCTCTTTTGTTTGCCAAATGTATGTGGGATGATGACAGCTACTGTCTGAGGTTGCTGGACTCAGGTCTTCTACCCAGGGTTTAGAATAGTAACCCATTTGCAGTGAAGTGACCACTACAATTCCCTCTATGCTGTTTAACTCTCATACAATTAAACAAGGTCTGTCAGATATTTAGAGTCAGATCAATGCACTTTTCTTGAGTTTGAGCTCTTCTCCTAAAAGTTGCCCACTTGCTGTGTGCATCCAGCAAGCCAGCAGGTCCAGAAGGTTCCCGCCTGGGTGCCCAGTGCTGGAGAAGACCTTCTGACTGTGTGGTGGCAGGACTCAGGGCTGCCCGGTGCTTCACAACCCCTGTACTCTTGTACCTTGAGCTACCTTGATCCCTATGCTCACTTTGCAGATCTGCACTCTAAGGTTAACGCACACTGACTTCACAGCCGTTGTAAAACTTCTTTGGTGTCTGCACCATGAGACATATTATTAATGATCAATTTCTTTGTCCTCCCAAGGACATTTTGTCCTGTTCTCTCAATGCGCTCTGCAAACATGACTTAATGCATTTCCCTTGGCTTCGTTTCACGTCGTTCTTTTTAATTTTAGCCTGTATCTGAAACCAATGGGATGAAACTGTGCAAAAGGACATTTAAGATTGAAACCCAGTCAGAAAAATGTTCTAGCAGCAAGAACTGTAAAACCTTGGCAGCATTTCCCAAGGTGAGGGGACAGAAGCCCTTCCACTTAAATCATGTTAATCTGGGCTCAGGAAGTGGCTTGGGAATGTGCTTCAGGGAACCAATTTATGCTGGGACAAAGTGCCTTTCTACTCACACGAATCTTCCCACCCCAGATGTGAGGCTTGAAACAGATGGCACAGAGGGCAGACATCTCTTTGTAGTCTCCCTTTTTGAAAATAAAATAGAGTTTGATTTTCTTCTGCCCTCATTTTCCACGAACAGTCCCTGGAAGAACTGACTGGTAGACATAGCTAAGAAAACATGAACCAATGTCAAAGCTTGCTGAGAACAAATTATAAATTAGGGAACGGCAGCAGAAAAGGCAGTCCCTTGGTAATGGCCATCTCATTGGGAACAGATGAGCCAGGTGTCTTCACCAGCAAGGTCAGGTCCTGACTAGTGCATCTGAGCCGGGAGCTGCCTGCGAAGTGACTGCCCAGGGAGGATGCGTTCTCAGAGTGGAACAAGCAAATAGTTTTAAATAGTGAATTAAATAGAGAAAATAAGGAGAGGGGGGTTGTGTCAGAACAGAAAATTTGCAGAGAGTGAACTGTATTGAATACATTACTGACTATGAGTAATTCCTGCTGTGCTCAAGAGAAGAAAACGAGCTGTTTAAAAGATTCTTATGTCCTTCAAAACACATTAAAAGTCTTTGTTCTTAAACGCTTTTTCTTTTAGCTTAATGAGCCTGAAATGTTTGTAACTACTTTTCCACCAAGTGTGGACCACCCTGGATTTTAGGAATAATCAGCAATGATTCCTTCCCAATCCCAATACTGCTCCCGTGGTATTTCCCTACTAATAGTGGGAGCAAAGTAGCTTACTGGGCCTTCAAAGAAAAACAACAAAGGCAGCCCTTCAAAACCTTCATCACTGCATGCAGCCCTGATCCCTCTTCCTTTAGCATCCGCAATACCTGACCGTGCCACCATGGATGCTACCTGTGGGGCTCTAATGATGTCACTCTCCTTGGAGAAAAGCCGCCTCCTGCTCTCCAGGTGGCAATGCTCTGCTGGCTGCACAGACCCAGCACGTCCACCACATCCCACTCCTGCCTGAACCCCTCACACATTTCATCACTCATGATCTTGCTCCTTTGTATCAAAACAGCCTTCATAGTAGAAGTAATCTTGTGATGCTTTAGACAAGGATATAGATATTACAGTGCTTGAATCATGGTATAGCAGCTGATGGTCACTGAGAAAGAGCAGTGTAGCAAGGCCCAAGGTTTCCTGATGCTCTGGGATGTCCCAGTTGGCAGAGCAGTGTATAAACTACATAATTCCCCGATCACGTCCCTCCAGCTTCAGTTAATTCCCAGGCTATGTCTACGCTGCTGAACAAAACATTGCCAGCTTGAGAGCTTAAGCACTGGACCAGAGATCATCTGTCCTTCTTAATTATTAGCTCAAACCCTGGCACTATTTTAGCCTCTGCTAATACTACTCTCCAAAATGATGCCTGAACATTGTTTGGACAATATCATAAATCAGGAACCACCGCCAATAGGCAGCATGGGCAATCGTACAGTTTCATGCTATGAAAATATTGCTCTGATGGATTGCAGCACAGGATGTGTGTTCTTTCATGTGCTTTGAAGTAAAAAAAAAAAAAAACACACATGAAAAATTAAGGCTTATGCCTTGGGACCACAAGGCCTCCACATGCTGGAGACCAAGGACTTCATAATGTGGACACAACCAAATCCATGCTGTTTGACCCCAGGGCTCAGGAAATGACCCGCTCTGTTCGGTGGTGTCGGCAGAGCTGGGTGCTCCTCACAGAAACCGAGTTTGGTCCTGGGGAGAGCAACGCGATGGGGATGGGCCATGCCCCGCTCTGTGTGAGCAGCCCCGTGCTGCGGACACGGGCGACTGCTGGGCGGGAAGGTGCTGCCTTCCCCTCCTCTTCTCCCTCCTGCCAGGTGGAATGGCCGGCACATCATCTCCCGACCCTCAGAGGGTCCCAGACCCGTGTCCGATGGCGGGCACCCAGGCTGCCCGGTGACTCTGTGCCGTCCAGAGCTCCCCAGGGCACTGCTGCGCCGTGCCGTGGGCTACAGGAAGGAGGAAGCTTTTGTTTTGGAAGAAAAAACCCTCCTTTAAAGCCTGATAAGGACCAGCCAGGAATGAAAGAAAATGGGAAGCAGTCCCATTGCGCCGCTTCAGCCTTTACCAGCCTTTATCAGTTGTCATCAGGAGAGCTGGGCAGTAGCACCGAGGCCGATGGCCACTTCTGCCTAGCAGGTACCCACCAAAAGTGGCAGGTCTAGGGGAGGTACGATCTGACCGGTCAAATGTTTTCAGCGGGGGGCAAGCTCAAGAGAAATGCTGAATCCAGGACTTTGTCAGAAGTTCAATGCTTCCAATCTTTTTTAAGTGAACTAAAAAAACAGAGGGAGACAAACTTGCTTTCAAGCCGTGGTCACAGCGTGTGTGTCTGTATAAAGTGAGAAAAGGTTTAGAAAACAAAAACCTCCGAACTCTCAGGTCACATGAAGTAAGAAATGTTTGGTTTTTTTCTCATGGGAACATGATGCAAAAGGCCAAGAACCAATAGCTGAAAGAAAAAAGTATCCGAAATATGCATTTATTTTATTCTTCCCATGTTTTTGCAAGCAAAAAATGTTACATATGGCAAGAAACTGGAGAACCCTTTCGCTTTATCACATAAATGAAAGGAAATTTGAGGAAGACCATGCCCCACTGTATACATATGTATTTTCATTGATCTGCAAAAGATTGATTAAAGTGAAAAAATGTGGCCCTGAATAGAGAAACAAAATATTTCAGTCCCTGAGAAAATGACATTGCAAAACACATTTTCGTTGACAAATTGCACCATTGACAGTGTGACTTGGGAGCCGCTCAGAGGGGATGAATGACCTCTGGGTAACTCCGAGCAGGAAAGCTTGTGGGACCTCAGGAACAGGAGCCAGAGCCCCGCACGGATCAGCCAGGGAGCTCCAGGTCTGTTGCAGGACTGAGGCACATGGGCACTGCCGTGCAGCTTACAGAACAGGCACTGCTGTTTCATAGAATCACAGAACGGTTTGGGTTGGAAGGGACCTTAAAGATCATCCAGTCCCACCCCCCTGCCCTGGGTAGGGACACCTCCCACCAGACCAGGCTGCTCCAAGCCCCATCCAACCTGGCCTTGAACCCCTCCAGGGATGGGGCAGCCACAGCTTCTTTGCTCTCCTTCCCCACGCGCTCATGGGAACTCTGATCCCCACTGTGAAGTGCAGATACTCTTGATGATTCAGCTCAGGTGTCCTTGCAGAGTAATAATGTCCCTTCTTTTGCCCCTGCTCCACTGGGATTTGCAGCTGCCATCACTCTCCACAGCCCAGCCAGACCCACCTGTTTGCACTTACTTATAGAGCCAAATGCTGGTACTGCTCTCTCCTAGGGCTGGCTGCCCTCTCTCAGGATGCGAGCAGCCCTTGGGTCAGCTCAGTTCCTCACCACGTTTCACATCCTCTCGGCCCCGGCGCTGCCACCAGCCCCTTTCCTGTGGGACATTCCAGTGGTGAGTACTCACTGGCACCGCAGCTGACGCCGCGTCCGCACGCCCAGTGCTTGGCTGCGTGGTGTGCTCTTTCACTCACCTATCCCTTTTGTTCCTCAAGTTTCCCCTGTCTTAAGGCATTGGTAGCATAAAGCTTGTTACAGTGCTCATCCCAACTGGAAACACCTGCAAAACTTGTAGGACTGTAACTGCCAGATAGTGAGGAGGACCTTTGTGAGGGTCAGGCTGAAGGATGCAAAGCTGTGCCAATGGGGGAAAAATGGTAGAGCTGGTTTCTGTGCCTTGACAGGCAAAGCCTCTCTGCCTCTGTGTGCTGAAGGTCTGCTTTGTCGCTGCAGAGTGGGCCCTGTACCTGTCCTTGTGAAGGCTGTCTATGTGCTGTCACTTGCGTCTGACCCCTGATGTAAGTTGGGAAGGCCGAGTGTGCATCTCCAGGTCTTGGGGTGTAAAAATCATACGGGGCTTCCTGCAGATGTCTTCTATTAAGGCAACGATGGGGAGCATAAACCACCTTTGGACCTCACACAAAGTATTCATCTAGAGAAGTTTTGCATGTGCTCCTGAAGGGGCCCACAAAGGAGCCACCCAAATAGGATATGGGCGGGTTGGAGTCTTTTAAAGAGGAATCAGAAGGAGAGTAGCTACACTATGTAACGCGAGCCAAAGTTGGAAGCCTTGACTCCCTCTGTGGTCTGTGCAGGAGGGAAGGTCTTTCCAGAGGCCAACTCAAGATAGGCAGCGGTTATGGTGCATCTTCTGGAGGCACTTCTAAGCAAATGGGATCTATATTTCTATATCAACGATATGCCTAGCAAGGGGGCTAGGGTCTTAGCTTGGGAAGTTAAATCAGGTGCCTGGCACCAGACTGTGGCAACAGTAGGAGTAATAAGTTTTAGGTGTGTTAATTAGGAGCTGAGCAATTCAAAATCGTCACTATATTTAAGATGCACCTTGCCATGGAGGCCTGGGGCTGCCATCAACAGTTCAAGGGTTGAACTTGAGGATCACTCATGTGATCTGGCTCCCAGGACTTCAATCGTGGTGGCTGCTGCCTTCTCAGTTTTGTCTGTGCTCCGTAGTCTGCATGTCCTCTGGGGCAGACATTGCCTTCCCCCTCTCTGTTTATAGGCCCTGGTAGAGTCAGACCCTGGCCTTGCATAAAAATATATATAAAAATATGATTGTATTGCATTACAGTCCAGCAGAGTGATTGTGATAAATACTACACCTGCCTTGAAGAGTTTGAAACACAAGATGGATGAACTGCCGAGAGCAAGGCGAAGGCATTGCTTTCAAGGTCTAATATGACAATGAATTCGCATGCTGGGTCTGTGCAGTGATAGCATTAAAGTTAACTAAAACCGCCTGCCTTCGATCAGGTAGCATAACAGATGGAGGTTTGGAGGAGGTATGTGCGGGAGAGGGTGCTGCAGTCCTGTTCAGGGCAGCTATTCTAAATATTTGGGGTATGACAGGCAGCTGTAGGCTTCTGAGAAACATTTTCACTTATAATTGCCATTGAGAACAGACCTGGCTGAAAACAGGGCTGGAGAATGAGTCAGAGAAAGCCCTGACCTCCCGGTATCTGTGTTCTCCCTTGTGTGTTCCCTGTTGGACCTCTGCGAGGGTCTCCCACTGGCCTTATGCCATAAGGGACAGTAAAGGCGGCAGCAGGGAGGGGTTTCGGCAAGAAGTTGATAAGGCAAGACCACCTTCGGTTGCTTTCCCTGGATGCAGTGCCTACATTTACCCGTTTTCTTGAAGAAGCCCTGCTTCCTCCCCTACTGCCCTCTCAATTTCTCTGTTTCCAGACCCTGAAGAAAGTAATTAAGCGCCCCTACCAATGTGAACCAGAGACAGTGCTTGCGCAAAAGGAACAGACAGTTCACTTCTGCAAGTTTGTTTCCTTGGCGTCCCTGCTTTTCTGTGGAGAGAGGCAGCCCCCGCCTGCCTGGGAAAGCCACCCCCTGCTCGCCTCTGCAGTGGCTCAGCGAGGTGAGAGAAGCCCAAGAAGGCGGCAATCCTGTGCAGACACACAACGTGCTCTGTGACCGGCCGTCAGACCCAGCACCTCTGCTCACAGACACTCCCAGGGAACGCTGCTGCTGGTGGTCTCTGAAAGCACATTGTGAGGCTGTGCAGCGGCTGTGATGGTTTTGATCATTGCTTGGTTTAGAGGTCGACAAGAACCAGGTTCCTTAAGATTACTGTAGTTAGCAGACCCTTCTTTGTTTTCTTTTCTTAATCGGGTCCTAGCAGAATGCTGGAGCTGACACAATGATACCAGAGGTCACATTTTAGCTGGTAGAAAGGCAATTCCCAGGGCAAAGAATTCAGTAGCGCTGCTTTTATTTCAGTTGCAGTCATTCAGCAGGACTGCTCGAAGCTGCCTGGGAAAATGTCTCTGCTACTGCTCCACCACTCCGTCTTCTGGGCCCAAAAGCAGGCACAAATCTTTATTTGCATTATTTTTTACATGGACTTTAAAAATAAAATCCAGCCCCTAGACTGAAAAGTCCTCCTTGTATTTTTCTGGCCAGCAGTTCTTTTCCCTGGAGAGATCGTGAGCCTAGGATTGCAAAGAATGTTCCCAGGCAGTTTCCACAGCACCACCCGTCATGGAAATCGGGTCTCTGCCAACCACCGGGCCATCGGAGAAGCAGCGAGGGCAAGCAGGGATCCCTCGGGCGGGTTGGCCAGGCAGAGCCGGGAGCGCAGACCGGGCTCCCCTGCCCCGGCTTCGGCAGCCGCGCTCCGGCACAGGCGGGGCCTGGGGGCAGGAGCGTTTCCAGACCTGGAAACGGCACCGGACACCCGGGACACCCGCACCTCCGGCGAGGCCGGCGCTGCGGAGCGGTGGCGACACCCGGCGGCGGCGGGAGGGAGGACGGGGCCGGGCCGGGCGGGCGGTGAGCGCCGCGGCCGCTCCCTCGGGTCGCTCCGGGCTGTCAGTGGCCTCCGTCCCCCGGGGCTCAGTGCCCCAGACCCCCGTTTTGTGGGGGTGGGGGGAGCCCAGCGCTGCGGCTCTCCGGGCCCGAGGAGCGGCTGCAGTCCCCGTTTCCCCCTGAAGCTCCGGAGTCTTTGTGCCCCGTGTGACGCTCGCCTGCGACTGAAGCCATTTATCTCGGCCACGGGGATACAGTGAGAACACTTTGAGCGAGAGGGAGCCTTGCAGGAGCTGGGCACGGAGGCTGAGCCCTTGATCTGTTCATTTCAAACTCTTCCTTTGGCTTTCAAGGAACGTGCTCGCCTTAAACCTCCTGCTCCTGTGGCTGTTTTGTGGGCTCTGGTCAGGTCTGGCCACTTGTCCGTGCTCTCTAGTCTTGGCCAAAGTGTGTGTGCTTTTCCTCTGGGCTTCTACAGACCACCTCCAAGAGCAAGGTCACAGCTAAAGACAGGCTGTTGAGGACCCAGCTATGTTATCGGGATGTGCAGTGAGCAGATTGGTTTGGGTGTGGAGAGGGAAGGAGGACAATGCAAACACAACCCTAGAGGAGGCTAGAGCAATGTGAGCGCAGGGAGCACAGGGCGGTGGTTTTTGATGCAAAGCGTGTTCCTGCCACGTTTCTTTCCCCTTCCTTGCATCAGTCACCTTAAATTTGGCTTTGTATCTACTAAAAAGTTGCAAATCCTTAGGTAAAACTTAAATATGATGTATAGAAGTGATACACAGCGGAACAGTTTTTAAAGTATTCATGCCTGTCTCTCGGCCCTGTCGAATTCTGCACTGAGCTTTCCCCTATACAACACTGCGAGAGCAGCTTTGTCCTTGCTTGAGAACACCACATCTGCAAACCTACCCATCGGGCTAGGAATTTACCTGCTTAGAAAAATTACCCTGCCTCACAAAGTCACCCTGTCTGCTCCAGTTTTAAGATTCAACATTCATGTTCACTCAGCCTTTGACAGGAAGCCCTGAGAACAGCCCTGACCCTATCAAGACCTCTGATCTGCCCTGCAGGCAGCCTATAGTCCGCCTGTCTGGTTGCCTGCTGGCATTTTAACCTGCTCAGTGGGGTAATCAGTGCTCTGACAGCTAATACCTTGCTCAGGCAATGTGCTCCAATGGGCAATTTGTTGTCTCTCTTGGTGCCAAGTGTGTAAGTTCACTGTCTGGATAAGGCTGGGGTGCTGCTTAAAATACACTTTTTATGTGCCGTGTTGGATTTGTGCAATGTTCTGTAAGCTGCTTTGAAAGGAGACAGTTAGTTTGTTTATATACTTGAACTCTTCAGACTGAGGGTTTTCAAACCTCATTGGCATTCGCATCCTGGGATAAGATTAAGCCATCAGGTTCAATAAAACCTCTTCCCTTTCTATTTTCCCATGTTCTTGCCTGAAGGAGTCTGATTCATACCTGATGTCAAGCAACTCAGCTGCTCTGGGAAAGGGGGAGAAATCCCCAATTACCACATGCTGGCATTTCAGCCTGCATCCATGCTCTAGGCAGTATCACTCTAGTTCAGTATCCATTGCAGTGGGAAGAGGTGTGCTGATGGAATTTCACTGGAGTCGAAAACGCCCTGGAATGTCTCAAGAGCTCCATCATAAAAGGGAAGATGTGCTGGAAAGAGATACTGGGTGTTGGAGATAGTCTGGTCTGTTTGGTGGGTCCATCCCAGTTCAGCTATAGTACGGAGGCATATGTTTTAATGAATACTCTCTTAAGAGTCTCAGAAGAGAAAGGGCTGCCCAGGTTATTACTGTGACCTGCTTTCAAAGTCTAGTTTTCCCCTTGGAAAGGGTGAGAAATGTTGCAGGCAGTCGAGGCAATGCTTACGAAGAACAGGGCTCATGCTTTTACAAAACTTGTTGGCAATGGCACCAGCCCACACAATTTTGTTTGGGATTTTCCTGTCCCACTGTGAAGAGGTCGGATGAAGCAGGTGATCCTGCTATGAGAGGTGAGTTTTGGGCACAAGAGCTGCAAAGATGTCCAAACAGGAGAGGACAATGCAACGGTTACAGGGAGGCCCAGCAGCGTGATACCTCATGGACTGAGAGGTCGGTCTGTATGTTGTACAGCAAAACCCCCTTTTGTTCTGTTACGATGGTTTCTGCAGCTGAGGAGCAGCTCTGGTCTTGGGGAAGCGCTTCATTGCCACAGAGGATGATGGCTGATGTAAACCCAACTGTCACTGTTGAGCAACACAGCACGCTAGCTGCGAGCTGGAGCCTAGTGGTCACATACTTCCCTACGACGATGACTCTGCAAGCAAAGGCAGCAGTGTTGAAATGTCCTCTGTGTGCTAAAAGTGGGGTGAGCGATAAGCTACACATCTGCCTTCTTCCGGAAGCCCAAAGCGAAGGGTCCGAGAACGGCAAACGCTAACATCTTGGCGATGCTGCGGTGGCCGCCTGTGGGAGCACGGGACTGATAAACACGCCATTTTGGTATTGTAGGTATTCCTGGTACTGTTGGGCCCGTGTTGTTTCTGCAGTTGTTTCTGAGGCTTAACTGAAGAGCAGAACGTCTGCCCGGGGTCAGACAAGGCGCCGGCCAAGCCGGTACCCTATCGCTTGGGGTTCGCCAGCAGCAGATGCCAAGGGAAGAGTGGAAGAACAGGGCAACTGGTATCTCTCTGGTGCAGTCATGGTCTCCAGTTATCTGTGACTCGGGAGCCTTTCCAAAGTGGTATCTCTGAACTTAGGCGGCCTGATGTGTTTTTCTTCCCTGACTTTCCCAATGGCTTTTGCCAGCAATGGCCCCTTGAGCAGTGGGAGGGGAGCAGCCTGAAACGACCACCTCAGAAGACCACTCTGCAGAGCTGCTTTTTCCGATGCGTCCCCATGCAGGAGAGAGCCTGGTGGAGTTCAGAGGCTGTAGTCGCAGAGCAAGAGTGTGCGAGTTTAACAGAGGCCTTCGCTTGCTATGCCATGTAGTAATCGGCACTGCTTTGTACCCAGGATGTTCATTTGATAAGATCTCCAGAAACTGCCAGCAGAGAAACTTGGCTAATACTTGGTTTCTGAAAGTAATATGCAGAGAAAAGTAATTTAACGTGTTCAGTAAAAGACAGTGATCAGCATGAGAAGCACAATGTCTCCCTGCCTTCATCGTGAAAAAGAATCAGCACAGCCCTGTCTTTTTGACATCTTAAATGCTTGTTAAAACCTTTTGGTGTTTTCTTTAAAAAAAAAAAAAAAAAAAAGAAGAAAGAAAAAGATGTGAATCCATGGCTGTCTTTCCAGTATGCCAGGGCTGGATTCTGTTCTCGGGGATAATTTATACAGAGCAACTGTATTGACATCAGCAGTGAATAAAGTGCAGCTCCATAGCTCCTAATTTCTTGAAGAGATAAAGTCTATCAATCTTTCACACCCAAAGTAAGACTTTATTCTTTGCCTAGCCACATAACAAGATTACTGCAAGAGGAAAGATAGTCCATTGGGGGAGTAAATATGGGAAAATATGGCTTTATTTTTCAATGATGTGCTGGAATAAAGGAGATAGATGGCTACAATATGAGCTTGTTTTGAGGCAAAACCTCTAGGCAAGGTGTCATTCTTACTCCTGTGAATAGAGAACCGGTCTTGACCGAACAGGGATGGCAGACTTGGGAAAAACAAAAGGAAGTCTGTTTTTTTTTCTCCTCATATAAAAATCTAGATCTACTAATTAAGATGGAGTAAGAATGAACCCAAGCTACCTGAACCCACTTGACCTCTGGCTGGTGCTGTTTTTCTGCTTCTTTAGAATGACAATGTTAGTGCTACTACTACTTGTTGTATACTATCATTATTAGTAGCGTGTGCTGTACAGGATGCCTTTTGGGTCATTCGGTGGCTGTGACAGTTAGTGGGGTTTTTTTATCTGTCACTGTCCATCTGAAAAACAGCTTTCAACCTCTTGGTTTGTGTCTTTCTTTTTCTCTCGATCTCTTTTTTTTTTTTTTCCTTAACCAGAGGTCTAAAATAAAAGTGACAAACGCATAATCAACCACAAACAGAAACATCCTCCATCTGCTGGAGTCCAGCCTCTGACCCTCACCGCTGTGCACCCGCCTGAAGAAGGGGCAGGAAGGGAGGGCGATATCGCTTACAGCAAAGCTGGGAGGTCCACGTGGTGTGTTGATTTGTTTTTTCTTTTCTGAAATGAGGTACCTCTGGATGAGGTAAAGAATGGAAATGGAAACAAGGTGTTCACGCAACTCAAAGCCCAGGTTAGCCAGTGAGGCAGGGTTCAGCCATGCACTTTGCTGAAGGAACTAGCAAGCAGACAGACCAGCGATGAAGTCTTATGTCTCCAGGCAGGCTGGTGGTGAGGATGCAATTTCTCTGACCTAACTTGCTGGCCAAAGAGATTCCTCCCCAGCTGCAGAGGTGAAAGGCCGGGGTTGCGGGAGGATCTCCCCAGTAAGTTCCTCCATCATGCACAGCTCAGCCTTCAAGGAATAGTTGTCATTTTTTCTTGCATCGTTGTAGGTTTTTTTTTTTTAGTGCCTAGAGCTAAGCTATGGCTTCACCAACCATCTTCTGGAGGGAACTGTGACAACGCTCACCCCAGCTTGCTCCCTGGAGAATCCAGCACCATGAGTGCTTCCAGATGTAAGACTCCGGACTGTCTCCCGTTTCTTCCTCCCCTCATTCTGCTATGGTCACTCAAGTGAAAGACCTTCTTTGTACTGTTTTTCCCCTGCGTGCGTTCGTGCTAGGCTCACACTGGAACCCCCCCCCGCCAGCTTCGCCCAAACAGCACCTGTAACGCTGAGAAGTGTCAGAGTTCAGCAACATCTGGACAAATTGCCAAGGGCGGTGTTTAGAGCTGACTGCTGGAGGATTTGCTGCCGGCTTCTTCAGAGCCTGGGGCACTGACACCGTGCTGCAGGGCACGTCACAACTGCTGTTCACAGGGACAGCTCAGGAGAAAGTCCAGGAGCAACTGTCTTCTTGGAAATTTAACCTGAAAGCTCTCCTAGACCCAAGGAAAGAGGAAAATAATTTGCAAACGATGCTTAAAACAGTTAGGCAATGCAGGAGTAAATAGTATTCTTCACCTGGGAGAGGAACCTGTGGGAGGGTGGTTTGGTATTTTTGAGGCTGGCGTATGAATAATTTGTATTTGCATCTCTTCATACGGCGGCTCCAAACCCGATGGCCTCGATTCTGGCTGCTGCTGCGTGGTAGAACTGGGTTGACTGAGCAAACTGAGATGGCAGACAGTCACCAATGACTGGAATCAGGCCTGACTCGGTAACATACAGCTTTAATTCCTTCATCAGGAGGAGCATGTTGGCTTTGAAGATATTTGTGCAAGGAAGTCTCCCAAGGAAAAAAAAAGATCTCCTGACATCCTCTGAAGGTACATGCTGACCAACGGACCGAACTCTGCATTCATCTGGCCTTGGCTAAGCTGGTGTGGATCAATGAGTGCGGAGCAGCACTGCTGTAGAATGAGCCTCAGTTTGTCCGTGTCCAGGTACAAACCTGCTGATCCGTCAGGCCTTACTCCGTGGCAGGTAAAAAGTACAAGAACTTGAAACTACAATGCAAGAGAACTCGCTGCGTGCTAATCAAATGGGACTGTGACCCATTTTTAGCCACTTTTTTTTTTTCAAGTTGTTTTCCAAGAAAATGTTGTGGTTTGGGGAACAGCGTGCAGAAACCTCTGAGACAGTATTTGCTGGCAGTCTGTAATCCCCCCAGCTCCTCTGCCTCCTTTCTTCCTCTTCCCAGAGCAAGCCACAGAGCTGCACGCTGCAAACGTGCTGGAAAAAAAAAAAAACACAACTAGCTCGATTAGGAAATGTTGAGCGCAATTTCAAGGCTATTGCACAGCGTGGGGCAGTGTGGTGACATTTGCAAACTGTAGAGGAAATCAGCTTCGCTGTGAAATAATCCACCTTGGACATCGATATTGGCCTAGAGGACTGTGCAGCCATAAGGTGCAGCGCAAAGCAGGATGTCCTGTCACGCTGATTCAGTGTCGTTAGTGTTTGGGTGATATTTTGTTAGTCTTTTTCCTGCCCTGGATACGTAAAGTCAATAATAATTTTTGTGACCACCCAAGGGGAGCGTGAAATATCCAAAGAGCTTTTTTCCACATGACTCAGATCCCAGATTCGCAAGGCTTGCTACCAGGTGTGGCCAGATGCTAGAAAAACGAGCAGGACAAAATCACCAAAGTTGCGAAGAGTCTCCTAAACGCCCGAGATCTGCAGGGCCTGATCTGCAGGAGCCTGTGTTTTGGAGGCCGGGGATCCGCGTCCTTTGCCAGAGGGCTGTTTTTACAGCCTATCTGCAGATTTAATATCCTGTGTTTGGGCATCCGAGTTTGGTGCTTTTCACAATTCATTTTTGAGATGTAGTGGCCAAAAAAGATCATTTTGATTAATTGCTCTGACCTCCTGAGTAACAAATGCAGTGTGTTTTGACAGTCAACTTTAGAACAATACGGGGATATGTGCCGTGACGATGAAGCCAATGCATTCAGCAACCGAGCACTGCGGTTCATTCAGGGCAATTTAATTTGTGGAGGAATGTGTAGATGCTGCTCCTGTTCTCCTGATGAAAGCATGTAAATAGTCTATACATTTTGCATGTATATACACATGTAGTCCTGGGTTGGTTTGTTTCTTTCTTTGCCTGGGGGCCTGAATCATTTCTGATCCACGCTGTTGCACACCAGCACTAGTCCCAGTAAAGCGCAGGGAGTCCCATAGACGTAAACAGCATGTGAGCAGGATCAGAAATAAGCCACGGTACTTTATCAATCATGTTGCAAACTCAATGTAGAAACTAGCAAAAAGAAGTAAATAATTCCCATCTTCTGTTTACATAGCAAAAGATGAAGGAGATGCTTAATTAACTGCTGTTGTTTGAGAGGATAAATGGGAAGACCTCTGCTAAAGACGGATGTGGACTGAGGATTTTGGATCGGGATTTAGATCTGGGCTTTTAGAAATTACAAAATGTAGTGGTCTTTGCTTTGGGTGTTCTCAGTCACTCATGATTTTTTTAAATTCAGCACTGACTTACGTTCCACGAAGAGTGACCAAATATTTTGGTTTTCAGCACTTTCTTTGCACCGCATCCCCATAAACAATGGAAATAAAGCATCTGCCCCCTTTTTTTTTTTCCATAGACCTTGACCTGGAAGTTCACCCATTTCAAAGCCTTTTGGGTGCAAGTAGGAGAAAGAGAGAGTGAAAAAGAAAGCCTAGAAAAAAACTCTGCAAACTACATGAACAAACCTACTTCTTTCCCCCAATTAAAACCAAAGTAAAAACAAAACAAAACCACCCAGGCCTTTCCATTCCTCTTTTATCGTATATTTTAAAACGCAGGCAGATGAAAGAGGAACTGAACACTAACTGTATTCCTCATTATCTGACTATCCCTTGGGCTCAAAGGCCAGGTTTTGCTTTTAGCAGGAAGGTTGGCCAGGCTAAGCGTCTGCGTGGAGGCTCAGGAGTAGCTTGTGAGCGCTCCCAGGGAGCTCGGTGCGCGTAGTTACTCAGAGGCATAAGTGTTTTCCAGATCAGGGGTTTGGACAGAGCTGCAGGAACATAATAAAATACGTGGCTGCAGCCCAAGCATGCTGACAACGTAACTGAAAGCTGCTCTATGAATGCAGGCCCCGGCAGCAAGCACTGGTGGATTTCCACGGGGTTTGGCTGCAGAGCCGGGCAGCAGTGGGAAGGCGAGGAAGGGAAAACCTGAGAGGTAAAAGCTGCAATGGAAGGGCAGCAGCTGAGTGCTGGGAGTGAGAAAACCAGTCCTATGAGCGGGACCCCAAAGTCTCCATCGCAGTGACACGGCTAGCTGATGGCAAACATGCTTGGTATAAGGCAGACACAGATTGACATAACTTTAATGAGTCCTGGCCTTACAAAATATGCTGTATGGTATACTGGCCTAGAGAGATTCGGAATGTCACTCTACAATTCCTGCTTTTGCCTGAAGCGGTTTGGCTTCAGCATCGCGAGTTGTGCCACCAGCTTGGGCACAGGCGGCTCGTTGGCCTCTCTCTGCAGAGCTGTGTTGACTGGTCTTGCTGCTCCCAGCCAGGGTAGATGAAGGTAGCACTAAGAGGTGATGGACATATTGCAGGTGATCCCAGAGAGGACAGGAGATGGGAAACAGCGGAACTTGCTTTGGTTGTAACTCTAACCAAAACACTGGTGATAATTTTTCTGCATGGGCGCTGTGGATGTCGAGCTGCTGCAGACACAGGGACCTTGGTGGACAAGAGGTAACGGGCACAAACTTGAACATAGGAAGTTCCATCTCAACATGAGGAGGAACTTCTTTCCTTTGAGGGTGGCAGAGCCCTGGCACAGGCTGCCCAGAGAGTTGGTGGAGTCTCCGTCTCTGGAGACATTCCAAACCCGCCTGGATGCGTTCTTGTGCCACCTGCTCTGGGTGACCCTGCTCTGGCAGGGGGTTGGACGGGATGATCTCCAGAGGTCCCTTCCAACCCCTGCCATTCTGTGATTCTGTGATGCTGGAGGGACTGGCAGTGGTGGGAGCGGAGAACCAGCGCCAGCTCTCTCATCAGGTGCTGTGACTGGGAAAGACAAGCCTCTCTGCCCACGTGAGTACCAGGAAAGAGAGGCATTGCTGCCTGCACTTGTGTGTTCAAAAGGGAGATGAGCCCTGTGGGGAACCTTTTGGGGCAAAACCGCCTGCACAGGCTGGAGAGTCAGCTCTCCCCTGTGAGCAGAGCCCTGCTCCTTACGCAGCCAGAAGGGTAAGAGATCCCTCTGGGCAGAGCACGGGAATAACCCTGTCTCCTGAGACAAAGCCTTTCTGGTGGTCTCTGCCCCCACGGCCCTCCCCATGGCTCCTCTGGGAGCACTGAGGGCATGGGGTCTGACTGCTGCAGGCCAGGTGGCCATGAGGTGGCTGGAGTTGGGGCAGCCGGTGTGGCTACTCACACAGCTTCCCTGGCAACCTGCCCCACGCTGCCTTCAGCTCAGATGTGAGGAGGGTGGCCACTGACTCCATGCGGCCTGGGCCGCTGAGGTGACATGGTTGCACGGGGCGAAGGCGCGAGGTGCTTGCCTTCCCCCAGCCGCCTCCTGCCCTACTCGTGAGCTTTGCGCCCCGGCGGCAGGATGGGGACAGCTGCTTTCACAACCTGGACGTGTTGTCACTCACATCCAGACATTTCCTGTTATCTAACCTCAGCCTTATCTTCCTCATTCGCAGCTTCCTCTCGAAGGAGGAGCGGCCCCTTCAAAAACGAGCTGTGTGCCTGGGCTGTGCCCCCACTGTGCTCCTCCTGTGTGGCCCCGCGCCATGCCGGCCCCGCACCATGCCGGCCCTGCCCGCCTTGGGCCAGGCTGGCTCAGCACGGTAGGTGCCAGCTCCCCATCCTGCCTGGTGGAAGGGGTGGTTGGGGACAAGGGAGGATCAGACCCTTGGGGGTGACCTCCTGTTTCTCCTCCAGGAGGTCCCAGAGGACCACAGGGGTTGGGACACCGAAACCCGCGGGGTGTCGGTGTTGCTGGCAACGCAGAAAGCTGCCCTCCCACCCCATGTTACACCTCCAGAGTTGGGGGGACTGAAGCCGGCTCGGGTTTGAACTGCCTCCCCTCAGCTTCGGGAGCAGGTCTGCCTGAGGCAGAAGAGCTTTTTGGTTCCTCCTATCACGGGGAAAGTGGTGGTGTTGGGCTGGGTGTACTTTGCTGAGGGTAGGTTAGGGGATGCGATCGCCGCCAGTCCCAGCCAGGGACCGTGATTCATCGATGAGGTTGAATTACAATTAATAGCAATAGCGATGTGTACGTAGCTCTGTTTGGTACCGGGATGCACGTGAGCATGCTCCCCCCGGCTCGCACGCACGCACATGCTACGGATGAGTTGCTGGCAGTAGGGAGATTTTGATCTAAATTAGTCATAGATGACACAGCGCGCAAAGAGCAGGGGAAGTTGCGGGATGGAGGAGGGTTTTACTGAGGAGAGACGGTGTCCCAGCTGGGTGCGAGCGTGCTCTTCAGCTCCTTTTCTCGCTGTCCTGATGGCTTCAGGATGGCGGACAAAGGTTTACTGTGCACTTCTTCCCTCCCTTGGGGCTTGGTGTGCAAGCAGGAGCAGGGACAGAGTCCGGCATGCTGTGGGAAGGGGCCGGGGGCTCAGGTGAGTGTGGGGGCTGTGGGACACCGTGTGGCTGGTGGCCTCCAGGGAACGGGGGGTTTATCAGACCCTTCCCGGGTGCTTTTGGGTGAGCCATGGGTGCCAGTCACAGTGTTTCTGGTTCCCAGCCTCGCGAGCCATCAACAAAATCCACAACCTCCTCACTGGAGTGTTTGCCAGCTGTCAGAACAGTGCTTTGCCTTTCTTTCCCGCACAGCCAGCTCAAGCCTGGGGTCTGCATCGGGCTTTTGACCGTCCCCAGCCTCAGCGGTGGTTGGTCTGTCCCCCAGTGGGGCAGGTTTTTACCGCGAATGGCTGCCTGCCAGCAGAGGGGACGGTTTGCTCCTGGGCGCTCTGGGGAAACCTCCCCTGCATTCAGAGTCTGAACGCCCTGTGTCAGGAGGCGGTTGGCTCCATGAGCGCCGGCCGGGTGCGTCTGGAGACCACGCGGAACGAGGGCACCTGCGCGGTGTTGGCGTTTCTCGATGGTTGGTGGTAGCCCCCCGGTAGCGATGCTGAGGGTGCGGGGTGGAGGTGGGGTGTCAGGGTAGGAGGTATGAAACCATGTGGTTTCTCGTTAGAAGCAGGGCATGTTTCTCTACGGGGGAGAATACTGAATTACGGCTTTCACTTCTTGGAGCAAATTTGAAGAGGAAATTGGTACTCGTAGGACAGGATGGAGAAGAAGTTTATGGTGAAGTGGGGCTAGGCAGAGGGGATGTCCAGCTTGGGCTGAGGAAGGAGGGGTTGCTTTTAGTCTTATGACAAAAGCAAGGGAAAAAAAATCAGTGTATGCAGGGCTGCGGGGTTGATGGGGTGACAGGGTGGCAGGGATGGCAGCAGTGGGAACACGTGGCTGGTTTTATGCTTCCCATAGTTGTCTGGGACCTCAGTGGAGCACTTTGTGCTCTCTCTCACCTAGGTCCTCTCCAAAGCTGGGACAACTGCCGCACTTGCCGGATCACAGTTTGCGGGAGCTTTCCTTAGGACAGGGCAGCTGCTCACCACGCTGTCCTGTAAACTGCAGCCTAAAGACAGCTGGAAGCCCAGGGTAAGGAGGGCAGGGAAGTACCAGTTGCTCTAGAGCCGGAGGGAGGGACAAGGGTGTCACAATAGCTGTTTCCCTGTGTTGCTGTTGCCCTGCTCATGCTGGGGGACAAGTGATTTGTATGCCACCGAGACGGCTCCCTCTTTGCCCACGTGAGCCCTCTTGGAAAGCAGAGAGAGGCCTCGTCAGCAGCAATAGCATCCTTAGCCTGGAGTTGCTCCCTGCGGCAGAGCAGGCAGCCACCGAGCTCCTTTGGCACCTACCAGCTAAGGAGCAGGAGTTATTAATTAACTGGCTGCACCATTTGGCCTCTTGCTCTGTTTTTGTATTGTTAACTGTCTCATCCAAGTCAGCAGATGTGCTGCAGAGAACTCGGCTTGGGTATGCAAGCCTGGCTTGCCTGCGATGAAGCAAGCCCTTTGGGCTGCAGCTCCAGGCTTTGCTGGAGCCTGCCTGATAGATGAGATCGGCCTTACTGAGCCAAATATTCCAACATTTGTCAGGCAAAGCTCCCAGCTGTGTCAGCTGCAGGGCTGGAAGAAGAGGAAGGTATCCTATAAGGAGCAGGACGGCATCCAGTGGAAGTCTGCCATGAGCAAAGCTTCATTTGAGTTTGGCTTTTCTATAACGAAGGCTTCCAGCTCCTAGGAGAAGCACGCCCCAGGGTAATTGATGGGCAGCCGTTCAGCAGACCTGCTTGCCCACAGATCCATGGGGATTCTTGCTTTCAATCCAGGCTGTGATTTGGGTTTCACTAAGTGGAAAACAGAGGGGGCCTTGAATCCAGTTCAAATCCTGCATAATAAGGTCTTGAAACGGCTGCAGCCTGCATCCTGGGGCACTGCTGCTCAGCATGTGAAAACCACACGGCCACACTTTTATGCACAATGTTATGAGCTTTAGAGTCAAGTCTATACAATAATTTCACTTTTCACTTATTTTCATCACCAGCTGTGGGGCAATCTGACAGGCCTGTAAAAATACCTGGGCGATGACATGCAGCTTGGAGGGGGAAAGCCAAAGGTTTTTGTGACTTCGATAAGGGCCTGAGTGAAGAATGCAGGAAGAATTCTTTCTGTTTTCCCCTCAGAGTATGCAGTTGATTGCTCAGTCTGTTTTATAACACTGAGCTTTTGCTTGGAAATACCCACTTCAGCTTGAAACCAGAAGCTCTGACAATGACAAGTCCATTCAGATCAGATGCTATCGTTATGGGGCAGGGTAGCAAGCTCCATTCCCACCTGCTGATAGAATTATCTCCACTGTGTACCCTCCTCTTATCTGTCATTGACAGCAACATTTCAAGTGGCTGTTTTTCCCCTCCGAAAGCCGCAGTGGGGCATTGTTTTAAGCTACAATTGCAGAAGCAGTGCTGTCTTGGTTTTTTGTTTGTTTAGTACTTTTTTTTTTCTCTCCCACTCAAGGCCAGATCTTCCACTGTTAAAAATCAGCATTGAAGTTGAGGGAAATCTGGTCACTGATGCCTGCTGAAAACCCCGCTCGGTCTTTCTTCGTGCAGCCTCCCCATCACACTTTGATATGGCTGAGAGTCCTTTCGGGGACGACAGGTTCATTTTTCTTTTACCCCTGTGCTCTCCTTAGTGTGTGGTGTCTAAATCTCATTCAAAGTCGCTTTCAGGCAGAGAAAGCACATTCCTGCTTTATTAACATCAGCAACAAGCACGCAAACAATTCAGAGCTTGATAAAAAAACGTTTACTTTCCACGGTACAGCAGAGCTCGATGTGGAAGAAGAGTAGTTTGACCAACCGCACTGACAGACAGACTTGAGGCAAGGACCCAGGTGTCTTTATGACTGGTCTGTTGCTAAAACCCACAGATCAGAGTATTTTGGATTAAGAAGTGTTAACCCAGATCTTTGGCTACATTTAAACATTTGCACAAGGGTGACAAAATGCAGGGAAGGCTCCAGTCTCCGAAAACAGCTTGGCATCCCTCTCCCGCGGCCGGTGCCTGGCTGCTTCGCGCTGCAGAGAGCATCACTGCAGTGGTGCAAGAGCTTGAGAGAAATAACACAAATCAGTTTTAACTGTGCTTAAACCAGTATGCCTTTTGCTAGGCTGATGTCAAATCAGCTTATTAACACTGTTTTCTAATGCTCGTAAAATACACATGCTTCTTTGATCCCTTGCAACATAATTCTTTTATCTACCATGGCTGAAAATTCATTCTGAATTAGGAGCCAGAACAAAGAACTGGTCACTATCTACATCTCACCAAAGGCCTAATGTGGAGGGCAGGGGGAACATAAGAATTGCAAAGCCTTTGTAGTAACCCGGTCTAGAAACTGATTTTATCTTTAAAGCTGTAGCTGTTCCCATGCTGTTAAATCTTATTTCACTCTCTGCTGGTTTTGGAGCACGTGTAAAGAATACGTATTTGGTATTACCATTTTTTGTCTTGTGCTTTTGCATGAAAAAAACCTTGCCCTTTCCAGGTATATTTCGGTGTGTGGAATATTAGATCGTCTGTATAAATTACAGTCCCAGAAGTTAGAGGTAGAAAAGGGTTAATAAATTGCCCACTGGAGGATGCTTGTTAATATACCTCAGCTGAATTCTATTTTTGCGTCTTTAATGGTCTACCTTCCAAAATGTAGTTAACGTGTCCTTTTCAGTTTTTCATTTTGACACTAAAAATAGCGCAGCTGCTTTCTCAGAAACGGGTGCTGCCGGTCATGTGAAATTAAAATCAGGGGACTGGGAAGGAAGCAGAAAGCACCGTGCTTACAACTCAGCTATGGCTGGGCCTGGCCTGCAGAGAATATGAATGACATTAAAATAGCATCGTGCCGAATGGCTGTGGTTTAGGAGCCGTGATGAATTTTTCTGGGAGAGTTGCACAGTATCAGAATTTCAAATCTGTTTTTAGACTTAAATTCTGAACGGTCAACATCTGAGAAGGACCCAGAGCACAGTAATACTTAGCAATATCTCCTCTTATGTTTTGTTATTTAATTTTAGGTGCACTTCTGCATTTAATACACATTCTTGTTAAAACAATAGGGAAACTAATGGCATTTTTTGGTCTTTGTGCAAAGGAATAGTGTGTGTGTGTGATATGTTCACCCTTAAAGGCTGGGTTATGTCAGCGTATGGGGGTGGTAACCTCCATTTATTGCCAGAGAGGCTTTTTCTGCGTACTGGAAATGAAGCAGAAGGGGGTTAGTTTGACAACGGAAGAGAAAGTTTCACTTCATTCCTGAAGTTCGTCGTTTCTCTATGTGGCGGTTTGGTCTTCATTTAGCATCTGCTGGCAGGCAGAGATGGGGACTGGAGTTTGTGGGGACAAGAGGCGGCTCTGGCTGCTTTTTGTTGCAAGAACAAACACAAATGGCGCTGGACTTTGGCACTGGGCTTTGGCAGCTGACCTTGCCTCCAACAGAGTCAACGATGAACCCCTACATGTATGCCCAGGGGCAGAGCTGTACCTCTTTTTCAGACAGGCTTGAAGAGGTGCCTCTTCCGATCTCAGGTCTAGGTAAAAAAAGAAATCATTTTAGCCATCAGTGGGAGAATAAGAGGTACAACCCTGAGCCTATTCCTGCCAATAGAAATTTTGTCTTTGGCATGCATGGAGCCACCAACCAATGTTGAACACAGAGGCCCCATCCCATGTTCTTTGGGATCTGTCAGACTGGTTACAACTGAAATATTCACTTATCTAGAATTAGGCACTTGAATGAAGTACCTTATGACACAAGGACGCTCTGGCATGCGTGACTGCTTGAATGCAAAAGTACCACAGGGACCTAAAGAGAAGGAATTAAATGTGAGAAGCCCAAAAAACTTGTTTAAATTTAGCAGGTTAAAAACGAAAGCTGTGAAAAGTCGGTTAGATTATCGTGCCCTGATCTCTGTCCAGTGCAAAATTGTTCCCCTGCAATAGGATCTCTGGGTCTTTGTCTAGTCTTTGCGTGTCTAGAGAGACATTGGTCTTCATGACGTTGTACCCAAACGGCATGGCTGAGTGTTTGCATGGACATTTTGTCAATATTTCAAGCTACCAATGTAGCTGTATAGCGAAGGCAGGAAGTTAGTCTGGAGTTCTCGGCATCATTTTCAGCTCCACGGAGATTCAGCTTTTGCATTAAGTGGACATTTTTCCATATAGTGGACATTTTCCTCATCAGAAGGCAGTGTCTGCTTGTGTAGGTCTCTCTCACCCAAAGAAAAGCATTGCTGGGGGGAAATACGAGGGGGATAATGATGATTTTTGCTAACCGGGAAAAGCCTCTGAAGTTAACAGTGGCTTCAGCCCTTCTTTCCCCTCTCCATTTTGTCCAGGATGGCGCTCCAGCGAAGACCTCTGCGACCCTCCCCGGGAGCTGCAGTGCAGCACTGCGTGTATTTGACAAGCTGAGTCCGACACTCAGTGTGCAGAGTGTCAGTTTGTCAAATACCCCAAGTGAGGCATTTGCTGAGCAACGCGGCGGCACGCCCAGGGCACCGGCTCCTTCCTGCCCGTACTCCGCTTCTCTCCAAAAAACCCAGCGAGGTATTGAACCACCCGTCCCATCGTTACTGAATGCTTGACTCCGATCCTGTGCTGCCAGGTTTCTCTTCCACCCCAATTTCGGAGGCGCCGATCGGGGTACTCCTCCTAACGGCAGATCTGTACAGAAGTGGTGCTGGTACAATTCCTCTGCGTTGTGAAGGCAGAGAATTGTGTCCTCCTTGTTCTGTGCAGCCAAAGACAATGCTGTTCTTTTCCACAGCACTAACTAGCCAGCTGTTAACTAATAATCTTGCTCAATTAACAAGAACTCTGGCAACTATAGTCACAACATCACGGGTACGGGCAGCATTATCCATAATGCCGAATCTTTTCTTTGAACATGTAAGAATCTTTTTTTTTCTTTGGAGTACAAACAAATGAGGCTGCTGATTAACTTCCCCCTAGCCCATTAGCCAGTGAAAAACGCATGTTTGCTCAATCTGTTTTTAAATTAGGCCACGGAGTCCATCGCTTCTCCTTGAAGCCTTGTTGTTTGGAGAAGGCTCCTTGGTTTTGGATGGTTATTCCTAGGCAGCACTTGCAGCAAGGTTGCCTATTGCTTTCCTTGCGTTTCTGCTATCTGGCTAAAGTAATTCCCTCTAAATCATCCCACTTGAAGATCTACTGATTGGTAAGCATTTTTAATAGCTGACTTGTAGCAGATCAGATCCGCAGCTTGAGATATCTCAGGGTGAGGGGAATGACGGAAGGGGGGTGCGCAGCCCAGTTTGACAAATCAAACTCTCTGAAAGCATTTAAGAATGTAAACTCAGAAACTAAGAAAAAAGCCCGAGACCCTACTGACTTGTTTTAGGACAGATTTCACATTGAAAACTCAGAAACTAAGAAAAAAATCCCCAGACCCTACCGACTTGTTTTAGGACAGCACCACCAGCAAATTTTGCAGTGTTTGGGAATATTGATAAACTTCAATACTAAGCTTTCGGGTTTTTTGTTGTAGCTATTTCTTGCTACGTATTTTGAAGAAGCTGGAGTTTGTACAAAGCTGGGACAAATGAATGTATATCATTGCCTAAGCAAATTGCGTTCTGCTTTTCAAATAGGTCCTATCAGTAGGGCTTATTGTGCATTGCTGGACAAACATGGTCCTACTCCTTATGACTCACACTCCCGTGGTCTCTCTCAAGCACCTACTCATGACTCACAGACATCACCCTGATCTTTATCACTGAGGTCAGCTTCAAAAGAGAACAAAGTCTATTATTTCAGGGTTTGCTTTGTCCCCAGTGGATCCCTAACGTAGCAGGCAGCTGTGTCAACCCCAATCCTTTCGGCCATCGCAGACCTCAAGGTTTCAACAGACCACCACACCACTTCTCCACCACAGCTAGCCAAGCGTTCGTTTATGCTCTTCGTCATTGCTTTCTCATGCATTTCCAGTTTTTGCTTTCAGTACGGTTTCCCCCTCTACTTTTTAGATAACTCTCCCAGCCCCTAGTTCCTTCTAGATAGCTGGGGGGGAAGGGGAAGAAAGTTAACCCCTTCCTCTCTTACAAGAACAAATACCAAATTGCGGTGGGACAGATTTCTGTGAGAGTTCCTCTCCCTTCTCTCTGCTGAGAAGGGCAGGCTCAGAAGGGCTCTGAGGGCCAGCGCAAACCCGGCAAGCGTAAAAGGCAACAGGCCCTCTCTGTCGTACATCCACTTCAGTTGCTCGGAAGCAAGGGGAGCTGCAAATCTCATGACACTGTGCTGGCCACTAGAAATAGTGTGTTTTTTGGAGGTGGTGTAGTTTCGGAGCGGAAGCTGAGGTTTCCCTTCTGTGCTGGAGCAGAGCTGGCGCTCAGCAGATGAGTCACGTCACTGGGTGAGTGACCGGCGCAAGGAAAGGAGAAGTTCTTTTGTTTGATGATGATACAACACAGCAAAGCCCTCCGTGACTGTCAGAAGAAAAATGTTTCCAACAGGTTTTACTACCTAACATACCAAAAATATAAATAAAGTAATAATTACACACTTGCTGCATAGGGAGAAACAACAACCTCGCAGGAGAGAGAGGCTTTTTGTGTTTCCACTGTTCCACTGCTTATGACCAAAGTTGTTTTGCTGCCCAAACTAGAGGCAGTGCTGACATGAGGTACACAGTGCCTGCTCCAGCTGGAGTATCTGCAACGCCTGTCTTAACTCCTGCTGCCACCTTCTTCTGCAGCTTCTCCCAGGCTTCAGGTCTTCTGAGGACGTTGCCCGGACCTCTTCAGAGCAGATCAGTGCTGGGAGGAATCAAAAGTTGGAAAAATCATGGTGTTACCCAGTCAATGAGGGAAGCTCCCTGGAGCTGGGAGCTTACAGTCGCAGAAAAATTTTGCATAAAACACTAGGCTTATTGAAAATGACTAGGATGGCACTTGCAGGGGGGTAAAAGAGAGCTGCATGTCCTGTGTTTTGGGCCTGGATCTGCTGAGGTGAGGATGGGGAAGCTGAAAAGTTTTCAGTTCCCTTCCCACACAGCCGTGACCTTGCACCACACACTTCTGCCCTGCATAAGCACGGCCGCAGCTCCCCATTCCCCTCATTTCTTTTGTTCGGCACCGTCTCTGAGACTGCTGACACCAGCAGCTGCCTCCAGCTCCAGCCTGGTGTCTCCAAAGCCAGCTTCTGGGACCTTATGTGCTGGCGACAGCAAACGCACTGCTGGGTGGGGTGAAGAACCTCACCCCAGGTACAAAGCACGAGAGACCCTCACACACATTTCTAATGGTCCCTGCAATTCTTGCTCTTGGTCAGGGCACAGCTCTTCTCCTCTCCAGCTGGGACAGAGGACCTGGCCAGGTCTGAGAGTCGACAGACCAGTGCTTGGAGTGAGGCCTGGCACTGCCATAGCTCCTGCAAGGACAGGTCCCTGCCTCCCCCGGGAAGCGCAGCTGCCTGACACTGCAACACAACCATTCCTGCCCATTGCGGTGGTTATGAAACACCCATAATACAGGCGGGAGACTTTTCTCTCTGATCTTGCCTGATAACCACCTCATGTCCAGAAGAGGAAAGGCTGAAGGATTTGTGTCTCTTCAGTCTGGAAAAAAGAGGACTGAGGGGGGATCTTATCAAGGCTTATAAATACTTAAAGAGTGGGTGCCAGGAGGATGGGGCCAGGCTCTTCTCACTGGTGCCCAGTGACAGGACAAGGGTTAACAGGCACAAACTTGACCATAGGAAGTTCCACCTAAACATGAGGAGGAACTTCTTTCCTTTGAAGGTGGCAGAGCCCTGGCACAGGCTGCCCAGAGAGGTGGTGGAGTCTCCGTCTCTGGAGACATTCCAGACCCGCCTGGACGCATTCCTGTGACCCTGCTCTGGGTGACCCTGCTCTGGCAGGGGGTTGGACTAGATGATCGCCAGAGGTCCCTTTCAGCCTCTACCATTCTGTGATTCTGTGGGTCCAGTCCTCTTCAATATATTCGTCAATGACCTGGATGAGGGGATAGAGTGCACCCTCAGCAAGTTTGCCGACGACACAAAGCTGGGGGGGGTGGCTGACACACCGGAAGGCTGTGCCACCATACAGAGAGACCTGGACAGGCTGGAGAGTTGGGCGGAGAGAAACCTTATGAAGTTCAATAAGGCCAAGTGCAGGGTGCTGCACCTGGGGAGGAATAACCCCATGCACGAGTACAGGCTGGGGACTGACCTGCTGGAGAGCAGTTCGGTGGAAAGAAACCTGGGAGTCCTGGTGGACAACAGGATGACCATGAGCCAGCAATGTGCCCTCATGACCAAGAAGGCCAATGGCATCCTGAGGTGTATCAAGAAGAGTGTGGCCAGCAGCTCGAGGGAGGTCATCCTCCCCCTCTACTCTGCTTGGTGAGGCCGCATCTGGAGTGCTGTGTCCAGTTCTGGGCTCCCCAGTTCAAGAAGGACAGGGAACTGCTGGAGAGGGGACAGCAAAGGGCTACCAAGATGCTGAGGGGACTGGAACACCTCTCTTATGAAGAAAGGCTGAGGGATTTGGGTCTTTTCAGTCTGGAAAAAAGACAACTGAGGGGGGATCTTATCAACGCTTATAAATACTTAAGAGTGGGTGTCAGGAGGATGGGGCCAGGCTCTTTTCAGTGGTGCCCAGTGACAGGACAAGGGGTAACGGGCACAAACTTGACCATAGGAAGTTCTACCTAAACATGAGGAGGAACTTCTTTCCTTTGAGGATGGCAGAGCCCTGGCACAGGCTGCCCGGAGAGGTGGTGGAGTCTCCGTCTCTGGAGACATTCCAAATCCTCCTGGACGTGTTCCTGTGACCCTGCTCTGGGTGACCCTGCTCTGGCAGGGGATTGGACTAGATGATCTCCAGAGGTCCCTTCCAACACTATGATTCTATGATTCTATGATTGTAATTTAGGGCACTAAATGTAGAAGTGAGGCTCTTTTTCCCAGTTCACAGGCCATAAAAAAGCTAGGTGAAGCTGCCATTAGGCTGCTGACCTGGGAAGGGAAGATCCATGGCGGCAAAGATGAAAGCCACGTGGGTCCAAGTCAGTGCCAAGAAGGAGGGCTTGTGTGACCCAGAGCTCATTTGCTTCCCCATGCTCCCCCAGCTGCACTGACTGATTTTATAAAAGCCAATAACTCTCCCGACAAATTTGCTTTGCTAAAGCCAGGTGGCATCCCCCCTCCCTGCCCCTGGTCTGCTTGCCAAACCTGTAGGACAGAGGGACGCTGCCTGGAGGTCTCCGACAGACAGGGAGGGTAGAGCACTGCAGCAGCACCCCAGCACCACCAGTACACGTAAGATGCAAACCATTAACAATGAGGAAGCAAACCAGGCTGTTGAGTAACAGAGGGTATTGCAGGAAACGCACTTTAGTTGGAGGCAGGACCAGCTAAGCACGCAGCCTTGCTGCTTTTGTGAAAAGGAACTTTTCTTCTGATTTATTTGTTTTTTGCCAGAGATCCAGGAATGCCCTGGAGTGGGTTTAAGCAGCAGTGACAGACTGCACACCCCGCAGCAAAGCCTGCACCCCGCTAGCACAGGGTTCACAGCCCGGGGGCTCCTCGTTAGGACTGCACAAAATCCAGGGTTAATGAAAGTGACGGGTTTTGAACTACAGACCGTACAGTTCGGCCCTCCTGCTCGAGAGGAAGACTTTGGAAATGCAAAGCATAACCTTGTAGCTCAGGAAACACCTGCCAAAAAGGAGAAGCCAAAATGCACATTCCAAGAAGAGCCTTAAACCCAATGTAGGCCATGTGGGCTTCTTATTTTTAAGATGATCTTGTGATTTTAGAGCAGTCAGCAGCCGAAGTATGGCTGATCTAGAAGAGACACTGGCCAAACAGCTCCAAAGCCTGCAAGCACCAGAAGAGAAGGAGAACAACGCCCCCCTCTCCTCTCCCCAACCTCTTGAGCGCACATCTGCAGTGCTTCCTCACTTCCCCTGCCTTCAGAGGGCTCCCTCAGCTTCAGGCATCCTCCCTGGGAGTCGGTGTCTCTCTCTGAGCCCTGACATGCTCCAGCTGAGCAAGGGCATTTCTTCCCCATAGAACTAACGGAGATGGACCCCGTTTCTCCCCCCGCCCTGTCTGCAAAGCACCCCTCATTGCTCCTGGCAAACCTTCAGCCCTAAACGTGCCCGGCTCAAGCACTGATGCTTCCAACCAGCTCAGTGAACTTAGGGTTTTTCACTCATCTCCAGGCCCCAGCCTGATGTCATCACTGTTTGGCGCACTGTGTCTTACTGTGCTCCCACTGCCGTAGTAGGCGGCTGCGGGTTTGTGACTTTGCATGTGGAGGCAGCACCAGGACCCCGACGACAGGCGCTGGGGGCTGTGCTGAGGTCTAGTCATGCCAGGAGCACAGTGTGGGCTGCCTTGGTGCCCCCTCCTGTCCTCTCCTCTTCAAAAGGCAAACCCAAGTCAAACGTCCAAGGCGAACCGTGGCCATGCCTGTACCCCTGCCTGTTCTGCCGAATTAAATCAGAAGACTGAGAAAAAGCATAAATTAGCAGGGAACAGAAAAATGACGGCGCTGGATGGTGAAATACCAAGGAAGTCAGAATTCATGTGCAACAAAATCCTTTGAAGCCTTTTGTATTTGCCCTGGGAAGGAAAATACGTTGCACTAATCAAGCGCTTTTCAAGGCATTTTACAAACAAGAGCACTCACAGCATCCCCATAACACAGGTCAGCATTAACATCTCTGTTGTAATCAGACAGATTGACTCGTGTCCCACAGAGTGAATCCCTGCGTCCAGGAAGATCCCTTGCTCACTCGTTATTCTAAATGCCTGAAATTTATCTCTATTTTATTATGCTTCTGGCCTCCACGCTGTAAAAACAAAATGCTTCAGCACCAATTTTGCTTTTCCAGGAGAAAAGCAGAAGGTTGCAGTTCAGAGGCTCTTCACCTACAGGGACATTCCCTCTTCCTCTGTCAACGCGTTTCAGTCTGGTAGCAAAAATGACATTCCTGGGACATCAATCCTGCCCTGCGGTCCCTTTACCACGCTCTAACAAAAAAGACTCAAGGACAAGCAGGATGTCCAAACAGTATTTGTTGAGCTGTAAAAGCCAGAGGACATCCATTTCCAGCACAAGCCCTGGCTCCTCACAGTCTGGGATGTCCTAGCAGGGGAACGTGCACTTAAGAGTACACCTTGCTGGTGTTACTGGCTAGCAGCATTGCACCCAGCTGCACCTTGATTTTCAGGCTAAAGACATCTGTGTTTCCACCCCTTCAGATCATCTCTTCCTCACCTTGGTCCTTCAGGCCGCTCAGAAATTATTCGCTCTATAAAAGTAGGTGGCTGAGGGTTTCTGCACCAAGGGGCAGGCCCTCATTTGTCAAAGCCCAAGAAGGTTACGCCGTTCCCCTGGGTTAAAGAAAGCAAGTGAGACTGGTATATTTATCAGAGCAGAAGGCAGACAGGAAGGAGAGTTTCCTTTGGTAAAGAAGTTTACCACTCACTATCTGTGAGTTTGGTAAAGAAGTTTACCACTCATGTGGAAAAGCTGATACTCTAGTAATTTTTTTCTGTTTCGAATTCTGATTCCATTGCAGTCACAAGGTTCTCGTACTCAGGGTTTTTCCTGATGCATATGCTGCCATGGCGATTGTCTTTCACGGTGAAAGTGTCATTGGATGTTTCAGTCTTGGGATTTGTCTCCTCCTGTAGACACTTAACAGGGACTTCCATGTCAGTCTCCAACCTCGTGACATCTGCAGTGCTACAGCTGAAACAACAGAGCGACATCGGTGAGAAGAACGACTAAATCAGAAGCCATTTGCTTTACATCTTACTCAAAACCAAGATCTACCACATAATCTGTGGAACAGCAGAATTTATATTGATCTAGTGAGGCCCTGGAAGGCTCTGAAAGACACTAGAAAGTAACATTAGAAGAATTACACACACACACAAAAAAGCAATAAACAGTTAACAATGGTACCCTAAACACTCATGGCATTATCATATTCTACTCAGAAGAGTTACCGGAACAGTTTAGCCTTTAGAAAAGCCTTTTCCCCAGTAATAACTGGGGAAAATGGCAATGTGTGAGGCTGCAGGAGGCTGAGGTATGTCTCTAAATAGGAAAGTAGTATGAAGGGATTAAAGGTTGAGGTTTAGACAGGGCAGAACGTATGTTCGTATAACGGTAAGCAGATAGGAATTGCACAAAATAATAAGCACTGGGACATGTTTCCTAAAGAGAAAGGTATGTATAGAAGGAACTTATCTCGAGGGAAGAGCTGAGAATTCCTGTCCTTTGCTTTGGGAAATAACGGTAGTTTACTATAGAGAACAGTTTTCCCATCTTTAAGGCAGAGTGAAGGACCCAGAATATCTTTAGCTCATTCTAACATTATTAAAGAACAGGCTCTCGCTACATCCTGGACTAAAATGTTAATATCCTCATGCTGCTAACTAAATGGACTGTCAAGGTATTCAGATCCTCCCCCTGCAAGTCAAAGAAATCTTTGGCTTTTCATTGAGCAAAGAGGCTTTTTGTATACAGATATCAGTATGATGCCTTCAAAGTTGTCTTAACATCCCGGGTGAAAAATTGTACTCACAAAGCAACTTCATAGACAGATTCTGGAAAAAAACAGAAGAATTAAAGGTGTGCATCAACATATTTTATGATTAATGTGCCACAGGAAAAAAAAAAGAAATAACAAAACAAAAAACCCAGCCAGCTACTCCCAGGTATTCCCACCTTCAGGAATAACCCTCCCACCCTGCTTTTTCCTAGAAGGGAACAGCTGAGGATAGGGCCAGGGCTGGGGGATGATGGGGATGAGGGTGATGGGGGGAAATGGGGGTGATGGGGATGATGATGATGGGTTTGATGGTGGTGATGGGGATAATGATGATGGGACTGATGGGGGTGATGGTGATGATGGGGGGAATGGGGGTGATGAGGAGGATGATGATGGGGGTGATGGAGATGATGCGGATAGGGGTGATGGGGGACAGGGGTGTCGGGGCCGTCCCTCCCTCCCCGTCCCCTCGGACCAGGGCTGCCCTCTACCGCCCGTCCCGCCCGCGGGCCGGCTTTCTCGCCGCTCACGCCTCCGCCGCCCTCCCCGTCCCGGTCCCGGTCCCCGTCCCGATCCCCGTCCCCGCACACCCCCCTGCCGCTCACCCTTCTTCTTCCGCAGCCGCCGGCGCAGCAGCGCAGCCGCCAGCGCCCCGAGCGCGACACCGCCCAGCGCGGCCGCCAGCGCGTAGAGGTGCGGGGGAAGCGCGGCCGGCGGGGCACCTGCGGGAGGGGGCGGCAGCGCTGTGACAGCGGCGGGGGAGGGGGGAAGAGCCCAGCCGAGCCCGCCCGCTCCCGCCCGCCCTCAGCAGAGCCACGGGGCTGCGGGGGGGAAGAGCCCCGAAACGCGCTTTTAAAGCGTTTTTAGCGTTTAGGCACTTCATTTATACCGAGCAAAACCTGCAGCTGCAGCCAGACCCCGGCCAAACCGCGAAGGCCAGGGCTGAGGTCAGGGTTAGCGTTTTCAGCCCCTTTTTCAGCCAGAAACGCAAACTATAGGCAATAAACATGCTTCGACAGGCCTGTGGAGGGCAACTTCTGCCTAGCGAAAACCCAGTGTTTGATTTCTTCCCCGCAGCAACCAGGTTTGCTGTTTGGTCTACGCACAGCGTTCGTCAGCCTGCCCTTGCCAGTGCAAATCTGGTGTTTCCCCAGCATGAAACGCCACTCACCGGTGGCAATGGGAGGCCCCTCCGAAACAGCATCCCTGCGCTCTGAAACGGCATCCCTCCTGGAGACCAGCGTTACTGCTGCGGGCAGATCTGCCAAAGCGCAAGGGTGAATGCATTGTAACCCTTCCCGCAGCTGCCCTGTGGCGTTGGCAGAGCTACTTAGGGCTAGCTCTGCAAAGCAGCAGTGGGGCCGGCAGCGATCTCCGCTCGCCGGTGAGCCCCTCCGGCTGCCCAGTGCTGGGTCTCACCAGCACAGCTCTCCTGGGCTGGACGTAACTGCTGCCCTGAAGCTGCCTGCCCTGTTTTGATGAGCACGCCACTTTGACGCTCTGAGGCTAACACGTCGGAGATGGACAGAAAGAAAACACCCATTGGACCTGCACTCGCAGTGACAAGCCAGGTTTTTATCCCTGACGTGTCGTTCTGTGTGTGTTCTGCCAGCAGTCTTGCAGGCAGCATGTGGCATTTGTGTCCCCCCGGGTCCCTGGAAGTCCTGACCGCCATGGTACAGCTCTTGTGGCTGGCTACAGCACGGCCAGGGAATGCTTCGGCTTTGTGTCACTGGGACTTATCCAGGTTTCCACAGGACTTTCTCTCCTACGGTGACTCCCTGGCTGGTCTGGGGTGCTTTACCATCAGCAGCCGCACCTCGAGGCTCCCTGTTGCCCCAAGCCAGGTTTCTTGCCCCAGGTGACCTCCTGCTGAAGCTGTGCAACCCCCTGGTTTCCCAGGACGTGGTCCCTCTAACCCTGGCTCTGCTGCTGTGCCGGGGGCTCTGACCCCGCTACCCACAGCTGAGCAGCTGCCCCCAGGGGACAGGGTGGACCGTTTCTATCCCACCCGCAAAGAGGACCTGCAGCCCAAAAGACACGTCAAGTAAATTTGTCTCACTCACCTCCTCCGTCGCTCACAGAGCCCCAGGGTGAGAGCAGCCCTTCCCCTGCAGCCCGGGTCACTTACCTGTGGGCACTGGCTGAGGAGCATCGCCTCGGGGGGTGGGCGGGGGTCTGCTGTGCCTGCCGGTCCCAGGGCTGGGCTGCCGACTGGCTGGGAACTCTACAGGAGAAATTGGTCATCAGGCTGTTTCCCCACACCCCACGTGCAGTACGAGCCAGGTAAGAGCAAGATGTGCCAAGGGCAGGAGCCAGGCACCCATCCTGCACAGTCCTGGTCACAGAGGGACACAGGGGACATTTTCCTGACACCTGCCATGATCAGACACGCTCTGAAGCAGGGAGGATGGCCTGTGGTTTCCTCTCTGGGTGGCAATCAAGACATGATTCGTATTCAGCGTTATGTGTCTGATCCTGCTATGAAAGAGGAAACTCCCTGCCCCGGTCTTCTGCGGTGGAGACGAGGAGCTCCAGGCTGGGAACTCACCTCTCACCCTCAGTTCGACGACGTCGCTCTGCTGCACAGCCCCAGCCCCGACCCTGTTTTCCGCCTCACAGTAGTACATCCCGGCATCGGAGAGCCGCAGGCTGTCCCACGCCAGCTCCGCCTGGCTGCTCAGGAGCTGGGCTTTCCGTCCCGGGCTGCTCCTGAACCAGCGGTAGCTGATGGGGGGGGACCCGCTGGCCACACAGGTCAGGCTGGTCCTGGCTCCGGCCGGGACCGTCAGCCCCAGCTTGCCAGCCCTGATGACGGGCTTGGTCACTGCAACTGGAAGACAAAGCAGATGGGGCCCAGGTCAGGCTGGCCATGGCTGCGGTGGGGAAGGTTCTTCCCCCCCTCCACGGCAGGTCTTGCTCTGGCTTTCAGTGCTTTCCCAGGAGGAAGAAGAGCACTGCTCTCACATCGCCGCTCTGCTCATGTTAAGCTCAGTTCACCTCTGCCTAAAGCCAGGTTTACACCAGCTATGCCACCATTGCTACTGCCGTACCACACAAGTCCCACTCTGTTGAGGGGGTGTCCCTCTTGCAGTAAACCAGTTCTTTCCAGCAAGCGCTGAGGATGCTCGGGAAGGGGAGAAGGCAGATTTGGCTAGTACAACACCCACTTGTCCTACTTGCTGCAAGAACCACAGAGATACTGGCTACCCACAGAAAACCAAAACCAGGTCTGGATGTTATCTTAAGCACCGGGGGCTGAAGTAGCCCATCGGTAGATCCAGACTGGGGTGTATCCTAACTGATCCCCCTTCCCCAGTCCATCCCTACACCTCCATGAGTGGAGAAGAAGGGCTAACACAGCAAGGGAGGAGGATGCCTCAACACCCAGCCTGGATGCGGGTAGACAGTATGGTGTGAAAGACTGTTCCCACCAGCTGCTTCTTCTACATGCTGTGTGGATTAGCCTGGCTACACAAGAGCAGGGCTTCATTGCTGGATTTACCTTTGGCAACTTTAACAATAGTGGTCAACTCCTTTGTTATCAAGCTGTTATTTTTCGACCTCCAGGTGACTTGACAGGTGTAGTGTCCACTGTCGGGCATTTCAAGGCTCTCAATTAGGAGCGAGGCATCCCCTGGGCTGTGCTTTGGGACGCTGACCCGACCTCGGAACTGAGACAACAAGACGTGGTCACCAGAATCATCCCTCAGAAAGATAGTAGAGGTGCTGTAGTCTCGCTCCATGGTCCAGCTGAGCGTTGCCTGTGTGAAACCTTCTGAGGGCATGTAGGTACATGGTAAAGTAATGGATCCCATCCATATGCCCTTGACCTGGTGGACACCAGACAGATCCAGGAGGGCTGCAGGGAACAACAGTCGAAGGAAAGAAATAAGAATGCAGCAGAAGAGGAGAACGTCCTTAGGATAGATGGGAATCACTAGGCGGTGGAAGCCAGCATGTGGCCACATCTTAGATGTGCTGTAGACCACAGCCAGCTAAACCAGGGCCTGTCCCCACCTCACTGAGCACAGAGAAGTGAACAGTTGCACTGACCTCATGGCTATTTTTATTGCTTCTCTCTGGACACTTGCCAGTTCTCAGTTCCTTCTCGGTACAGAGAGGCACAAATCCTGCTCCTGCTGGCAGCATCACAGCTACAGCCTTCACAAGACCTTAAGGAGCACCTCTGATTCCTGCTCCTTTACAGGAGGGTGTAGCCTTCACACCCTATTTCTGCTGCTGGGCTTTCTGCTTACACTTGCCCATGATGAGTCAAACAGCAACGGCCTCCCCCCCACTGACATGGGATGCTCTGACACCACTTGCGGTGTTGACTTCTACCTTCTACATGGGAGGAAGGATGAACAAAGTCGGTTTACTGCTCCACTGCAATTTGCAATCAATACAACGTGTTTGCATTCATTAACATCACTATTTTTTTATGCAGCTCCCCTGGTGCTCCATCTGTGGATCCGTGTCCATGGGGACAGCCGAGGGGACTACTGGGGCTGAAGCTTGTTTCTGACATGGAGCTTTGGTTTTCCTTTACCAGATGACTTTGGGAGGGCAGGCACAGCTTCAAATCTCACATCCCAGTCAAACGCAACTCCTCGATATATCAGTTTTTAAAGGCTTTCCATTTCTCTTCTTCCTCTTTTCACAGACTCCCACCAAGATAATCTAAGAAGGGTGGAAGCTATTTAGAAAACTGCTCAGAAATACCCTCAAGGCATCTGGCGCACTCAAATTCAAGTATGTTTGCCATCCAGTGCATTTATCTGGACACAATTTTGTTTAAACATCTCTCCCATATTGTTTTGCATTGCCGTGTGCTGTGCAGTAGCTGTCAACATCCACCGATTCCCTGCGGAGCAGCTGCATATATGTATATATATATACAGGTATACGACCAATTTCAACGTTAGCGGGGATGACTCCAAAGGAGAGCTGATTGGAAGGAATGGGAGAACACTCAGCAGAATAAAAATCCCCGAGACAGCCTTTTTAAAAGACGTATTTCCTCCTAATGACAATTCTTAAACTGGGGATGTAGTCTTCCAGACAAACAAGGTGAATTCTCCCACCACAGGGGAACAGAGCTGGACCAGACAAAAACCTGAAGGGCTGTGTTGGAGATTAGAAGGCTGATCAGAGGGATTTCTATTATCTATAATGCATGATAATGGAAAAAAAAGATGCACTCATATTCTGGCCCATTTTCTAAAGCAATTGAGCATCTTCCTTCCTAGCCTGCCAGCACCAGCTGTCCTGGTGTCATGGAAGCGCCACACAGGCAGGAGCCTTTAGGGATCTGCTCTAAAGTACCGGACCTGGAACGGGAACAGCGGACCAAACCCAATCTTTTTGCTTTAGCCTTAGAGAACTTCAGATCTGGCCTCGATTTCTTGGATCATGCCTGCTCCAACCAGATAAGCACCCTGCCAGGCACTCAAGAAGGGACAGGAGAAGAGGGGGAGGATTTGGTGGTACCCGGCTCATTTTCCTAATCTCTCCAGCTGTCTGCCCACTGAGACCACAGCTCCTCTGGGAATTGCCTCTGGTAAGTAGCAAATTACCTGAATTTAGCTGGACTTGGCTCACCTCTACCTATACCCCCTTATCCCGCTCCCCTTTTCCCTTCCTTCCCTGAAAGGCACTGGTTATGTTCAGCTGCATTCACTCACAATAAGTCGCTTGAGAAGCAGATCCCAGAAATCTGCAAAGCTGTGTTTTTATGATGGGATGGGGAACATACTTCAACTCGTTTTTCTTAAGGTCGGTAGCAATGCTGTGCTTCTGTATACGACATGATAAAGCACCTTTCTCCTCTTTCCCAAAACCTTCCTCTGCCGGTGTCAGTGTCATATGCACCCTGGGAGTGGCGCATACGCCTCATGGGCATATAAACTGAAGCAAATTCCAGCACCACCTCTCCTAATGCACCTCGAGACTCAGCAAATCAGGAGAGACCAAGGGGAATCGTGTGTGCCCGCACCTAGTCTCACAGCTCTTCTTCTCCCCAGGACCATGCTAGTAGAGCTAGTGATGCATAATTAAATTCTAGAAGAATGCACGTTCCAGCTTCACAAAGACTGTTTTGGAAGCTAACGCACCAGAGCAGGTCCTTTCCAAGGGTCCTGAACAATCCTGCTTTTGCCTTGCTTTGGGGCATGGGAGCTGACCTTTTTGCCCAATATCGCCCTGTTTGCTCTGCTCTTAAAAGCACCTTGCTGTATCTGATACTAAAGGAGACTCTTGTGAATTCTTAGGCTCTATTTTTCATACAAGAAACTCAAGACTTTCCACACCTGATAATTTTTAAAAATGAAGACACTATAATTCAAAAGATTTTCCTTACCCCCTTAGTCCTCTGATCTTTGTTCTTATACATTGAAGCATTTACTCACCGTTGCAGCTGATGAAAGCCATCACAAACACCACTACCCGCACAACTTCTCCCATTCTTCCAGAACTGCAGGTCCGTCCTCCTTTCCCTGCGCTTTGTGAGACAGCCCCACACTCCTGGGACCAGAATGCGAGTGATGAACACTTCCCTTTCTTCTGTCCTTTGTCATCTAGGATCCTCTTTCTGAAATATCACGAGTCCATTTCACTGCTGACTTACGTGCAGGGTAAAGGATGGACAAAGACTACAAGGATCTTTCCAATTCCATTCCACGTTCCCCTGTCCCCACTCACTTCTTGTACCACTCTCTTGACTTTTCTGACTAGAGCTCTTTATTATTATTCTTCATAACTGTGTGATTTTTTATTTCCTTTTTTTTCTTTCTTCCACATTTGCTTTATGATGACTGCACAGTCAAGCACCCGATAGCAAGGGAAAGCAAACTTGAGGTGCTTGTGAAGCGTGAGTTCAGTTCCTTCTCACTTGTGCGTGATGAATTTGCTCAGCATCTCTCTGAGGCAGCCAGAAATGAAACAGCACAGGTCCAAGTGCACCATCTCACCTACCACCACGCAGGAGCAGGAGGCAGAGACCAACCTGTTGATGCTCAATTCTATTTCCTTAGTGTCTTCTCCTGCTGATGGTACTCAGCTCTTCCATCAAACACATGTACCAACTTCTGCAGCAACAGACTCTCTGAGGGCAGCCCTGTCCACCTTCTGAATAGGTCAGGCTGTGGCCTGAGTGAGGAAGACAACCAGCCCTAGTTTCTTTGCCAAACAGTCTAAGCCTTTTAGACCAGATGCCACTTTTACTGCTTTTTTCTGTTGTAACAGAAAATGTACAGAGAAGAAGTATTAAAAAACCAACATCCTGCTCTTTACTACATCAGGAATTTCCCTGCAAAAGCTCCATTTTCTACCACCTGCCCAGAAACTGTGTCTATTGCGGTGCAGCTCCAGATGCAGTTGTATCTCCCAGGGCCATGGAGAAGGTGCATGGGGAAAGGAAAGGTTAAGAAGCTACAGTCATCCGCATTTCATGTTACACAAGCTTTCACCATCTACCAATGATCAGATGGTCACTGCCTGGTGCTCTCATTTTCACAGCATCACAGACTATCTTGGGACACATTTCTGCTGCAATAGTCCAGTTCAAGGGCAAAAGTCATCGTGTTTCACGCTCTGCAAGCAGACACGGTGTTTTCTAAGGAGGTGACTCAGGACTGGCGGCAGAGGGACTTTAATCCAAGAGACATTCTGGGTGTGCTGTGGAGGGCTACCTTGAGAGGTACATCCAAAAGTTACGCATAGGTGTTACGCACAGGTTTAATATGTGGCTGCTAATTATTACCAAAAGGAGAAGGAAGGTAAGAAACACGTATAAAAGCAAATCTACTGACCTAGTGAATTCTGTTATAGGCTTTTAATCATTCACTGAATCAACTTTTTGGCATTTATTCAATAGACATGCCTTAGCATATAGTTTTAACAACTGCCCCAGGAGAGTAGTATCTTGGAGCAGTGGTGGAAACGTGACTTTTGCTGCCTTTTCTTCTTGACTTCTTTGCCGAAGGTACCAGTGTGGTACTAGTTCATGCTGCCTGTACCCCATCTGCCCACTCTGCCTCCAAGAAGCCGTTAGCTATGTTTGAGTCCTGCCTAAAAGCAAACAAAGAAACAAACGAGAAAGCACTTGTTGAAATCCAAGCAATGTCACTGAAAGAATGGGTGCAAGTCCATTTTCAGAGAGAGAATTTAAAACCAACCTTTCGCACACCCTGGCCCCTGACTGGTGATAGAGGCTTGTCCCAGCAAACTATCTATGCGAAAGACTTTAAAAGAAGCTGGATTTTGGGGAACATGCCCTGGAACAAGCTGAAAGCCCAAGACAAAACTGCTGACATGACTACTTTCTGAACCGGACATGCAAGACTTCCTGAAGCTGTAATTATACAGGATAAAAAAATGACTGTTTAGCTAAAACAAAGACCAAGAACTGTAGTTCCCCAAAGATGATGTACATGACATCTTTCTCTCCCCGAGACAGCGATGTGGCTGCTGGTTCCCCCCCGAGTCACATAGTTCAGCCCATTTCTTTCTTACCAGAGGGACTCCTCATACTTTTGCATCAGAACACATGAAGAAAAAGCCTTTTAAAGTCTCAGACATTATGGCTAATTACCTGGTTTATTATAATGAAATATATTTATTTCAGTGTCTCTGCTTTGGATTGAATCCATTGCTTTCTCCCTTGCAGTGCCAGGTGGGCGAGGCACCCTGCAGCCTTTCCCCCTGGCAGGCACCCGCCTTCCTTCCACACACCGGACATGACATGCTTTCAAGCATCGTTTCTCCAAGTGTCACAGCTCAGACAAAGTGACCAGCGTGACTCTTTGTTCTGCAATTTCTGCTACTTCATCTCAGGCTAATTAGAGGTGGCACAGTAAAGTCCCCGCTTCCCCAAAAATGTGCAGATGGGACCTCAGACCCTACTCATAGGGACCAGCTCTGCAGAGCCTGCATCTAACACTCATGTTTCTACATAGACTGCCAGAGGATAGAGAAATTTGCTACAATTTTCCTGGTGGTGAAATACGATTTTTAGCCTGCAAGGGCGTGAAATTCGGTATCGAGCTTTGAGCAAACCGCCGAAAAGCAGGTACCTGAAGAAGAGAGGTCTCAAAGTGCTCTTTTTGAACCATCTGCACTCAGAGAAAAAGGCAATTTTCACTGCACGACTCGAGACGTTCTTATTTGGTCCAACCATAGCCAACTCACGGATCTGACTAAACAGACTGTGATTTTCCAAGTACTTTTTGGATGGCCTACAGAGGCTAATTATATGAGCCTCTGCAGTCATGTACACCACAATTCTCTCACATACGCCAGACAAGCGTACAGACAGCCATGAAAACATGACCTTTGTTCCACCTAAAGAAACAGAAACTTGGTGAAAAACAGCATCTCCTTCAAGGCCTGTGTGACAGAAATGTGATGTACAAGTCCCTTCCCAGGAATTCCCAGGTCAACGACATCAGTTCTGGGTTACCCATTATCTCGACCAAATAAACAAGTAAACACTTCCTAGCGCTAAGAAAGACCCATATATATGAAGTCATCTGAGTATTCGTTTCCTCCTCAGTGTCACAGATGGGCTTCACAAATTCAGCTATTAGAGCAATACAGATTTTCACCTTCACCTGCGGTTATCACACGAACTAGCTACTGATGCTTTTGGTAGCCTCACTGCTATCACTGTGGTTGTTCTTTGCAAGCTTCACAGTTCCTCCTTTAGGGGCTCCATGAAGGCTGGTTGAGCCCTGGTTTTGGTAAACACAAGTGCTGGTCTGGGAAGATCTGCCTTGACCTCAGCTTGTCTCCCTGGCACGCTGCTCTACGCCATCCATGCGCTGCACAAAATGCACAGCAACTGCCCTTTTTCCCAGAGATATCCCACATTGAATTAGGATCCAGTCCCTCTCCTGCATTGTCCAGCTGCCCAACAGCTCATGCAGATATAAAACACACAGGGAACCTAGTTCGTGGTTGTCTTCTCAGTTTCATGAGCTTGCCTTAAAACGGTTTTGTTTAACATCACCAGCTCCTGGTCATGGTTGTCCAGCCAGTATAAAACTGCTATTTATCCATGTTTGTACAGCTACATTGCCTGTGGCTTTGCAATGCAACCGGAATGGAATTGTTTTTTGATTTTGTGGCACAGCTGTGGAATACCTGCCAGACGTCATCCGCAGAGTGTCAGCTGTGAGAGTGCTTGATATGCTCAGATCTCATTGTGACCAGCCTGCCCTTCCTTGGAAAGCCCTTTGTCTCCATACCTCTGTCACTGCTTGCCTTAGTGTGGTCTTCTTGGGCCGGTCATGCATCCCACCACGTCTCACCACCTCCGATGAACAGCAGTGCAAGTCGCCTTGGGCAGCCAAGTCCCCGTTTGGGTAGCCGTGGCAGCCACGTTGAGGTACTCTGAGTCTATCGAGCATTGCAACGCTCCCACCTGAGGAAACGCGCCTTGCAAACCCAGTGCGCTTACTGACACACTGGGTGCTTCTGTCTGACTGGTGACGCTTCGACTTCCCCAGAACTTTTAGGGGCTTTTCATCACCTAGTGCAAAATCCACAATTTCCCTTCGAAAACAAGGATGAAAGGAGATGGAAAAGCAAACTAAATCCCAAGAGAGCTGATAGCAGGGGCGACATTGCTTAAAATAACTGCCTCAACCTAGGGTTGAGGGTCTTTCCCAGCTAGGTCAAGACCAGCAGTGGTGGAAATACAGCTGGGGAAACATGAGCTCATGGTGCCAGTTGCATTGCTCTTCTTTTGTTCATACCGAGCTCAGCCCTCTCCCAGAGAGCCGAGTCTACTGGTCTGGAGGGCTGAACCCATCTCACCACTTACAGAAAGCACAAGCTCTTTTCTTCTCATTCTCCAAGCAGCACAAGTCATGTCCATGCTCAGATGCTTACCCTGTCGCTTGACGTTGGAGTACCCCTACTTCCCAGTTGCTCCATGCAGCACTGAAGCCTCATATTCCCATTGCAATGAGATTGTTTCTGGGATGGACCTCATACGGATCGGCTGCTTTCCAGTAACATTCCCTTCTCCCCCAACTCCCTCCCTACAAAACTCATTCAAACACACACTTTTTTAAAATCCCCTTTTTAAAGAACGAGAACATTACTGCAGGGCTCAAAAAACCTGCAACCTCATCTAGAATTGAAAGATTGAGAAAACATGACAGTTTCCCAGAAAATTTCAACACTGTCGATTTGTCATCACATTAACGCATTATCCAGTCATGATTTTTCTGTTGTCCTCTGGAAAACCCTTGCGGTGATAACTGGGTGCCTTGCAATACCATTGCAACAGTTTTCCTCCCCTACTCACCTTCCTGCTTAGGAAGAAAGACGGTCAGACTACGCTGGCTTTTTACACTCTTCATAATAGAATCCATTTTATTTCACATCCTAAATGTCTCGTTTCATTAGCTCTGAACCTCAAATTGGACTAATCGCAACTCTTGCATCTTCTGTTCCCTAAACTGTGTCTGACTACAGTCTGCAAACATCACCGATGCCACATCCAAACCCTACCCCAAACCCCAGCAGATTCACAATAATCCCTCTGCTTTCAAGTAGAGGGACCTAACACGCTCCTGGGAACGCAATTCCTGGGCACACACAGACATTCACGCACACTCACCTTAATAGACAAAATAAAGAGAAGGATAACAAAATCTACTAACTTCACGGTCCTGAAGTTTAATGATTTTCATTTGCTTCCCCACATTTGCTAGAAGCTGCACGTACACGTTGGCGATTTTTTCCAAGACATCACCACCACCAAAAGCTGCTGGTTGTTCCCTTTCCATTTTGAAATCAAGGTAACCCAAGCCCTTGATTTTTAAGTACATTCTTAACAAAGAGAATTAAAACTTGTGGTACAGGAAATTCAGGGAGAAAGTATAAGGTCACTGCTAAATACCCGTGTAAAATGCGCCTGCCGGTTTCTGGAGTTTGATGAACTTTTATAACGCTCATTCCCGTAATTTCTCATTGAACCTCTGTGTACTTTGGGTTTCATAGCACTGGATGAGTAGCATTGTGTTCTGTGTTCCGCGCTTCTTTCTGTATTGCATAAATAACCTTTCCTCTCCCCTTAAGAGTGCTGCCAGATAATTTTAGCTAATGTCTGCTTCCTTGTCTCTTCAGAGAAACTGTAAACAAATTGTGCCTATTCATCTTCTCCACACTGGTCATGAAAAGCACACTTTGCTCACTTTGCCTCATTCTTCTCTTTTTTTCCCCCCAAGACGAGAAAGCAAAATACGTTTGCACAGAACTGGTTTCATGCCTAGTCATCGCTTATTATCATTCTCAGTAACTTTTCTAGCTCTGTTAAACCCCTCCAAGATGAGAGACCTGCACACATACGTGAGGTGGAAGCATTCCATGGGTTTTTACAGTATCACAATCATGTTTTCTATTGCGTTGTAATGCCTCACCGGGTAGCACCTAATGCTCTTTTTGAATGGTGGGGAATTTTGAGCTGATCCTTGCAGAGAACTGCAGATGCAGATCTTTCCTGAGTGCAAACAGCAAATCTTGGGGCCCGCTACTCCTGTATCTGTGTCACCGACAGCCCCCATCACCCCTCAGAGCACTTGGTTTGTTTCCCCTCTGTCTGCACGGCTTTTAATTGGACATGGTATTGCCCTATTGTTCATTATAAAAAGGTTCTTCCATAACTCTGCAGCGTCCGTGTTTTAGATTTACTCAAGGTAGTAGAAATTATGAATTACAAAGCTTCTCAGCTCCCAGTTTACCCTTCAGGCCTTCTAAGCTGGGGGGGGGGGGGAAAGGACTTCATGAGCATCCACTGAGGAGCTGTAATTGTGAGGGCATTTTAAAGGTGAGCTGGTTGTGCAAGAGTAGTCATAGCAAAATAATTTAGGCATGCGTAAACAATCCTATGCACAAACGTATGGAAAAGTACGTAATTTCTTGCCAGTGTTAAACATGCATTAAAAGAGAGAACAGAGAAGGTGAACTCAGAAAGAATGTGCCCTGTTGCAGTATGAGAATCGCCCAAGCCATCCAGCACCAAAACTGTAGAAAGTGTGTCTACGTCTTACTGCGAGGGCTGCAGGAAGGCTTATTGAGTGCAGCGCGATGGCTGCATGGGACATTTCTTCTCTTTGAACTGCTGCTCCTAGTGTGGTAATGTCCTTGGGTTTATCCCGGCTTTAACCCGCCTTTCAGCATTTCTTTAAGGGCGCTCTCATATTTAAAAGGACATTCTACCACCTATGCAGCACTTCAGGTGGATGGGAGGAGAAAAGCTGATTCCCAGGCCAGCCTTATTCTTCACTTCTCACCCAAAGATGATGGGGATGTTGAGCAGCCCTTGGTGCTGGTTCTACTCCCACCACACGAAGGCTGTGAACGTAGATCCTTTCGGTCATATAAAGCAGCACATTTAGTACAGTGCTCCTGACCCGGGATCTGCACACTCAGGCTTTCAAAGGGTTTTTTTTCCCCTACAGAGGTGGTGAAAGGGAACCAAGAAAAGCAAAATCAGAAGATCTATACAGCCGTCTGTAAATGAAGTTCCTAAAGAGGTTTGCATTTTCACTGCAGAGATTGTTAAGGCTCCACAAATCGTGGAGGAGCAAAAACTGCTTGTCCAACCTATTTTTCAGAGGCAAAGGTGAACAGGAAGATAAAGTTTGCCTGAATGAAAGTACTCTTCAGGACCACTATCTGTAGAGCGCTGTTGGTTCTCATGCAGTGTCCCCTACTTCATATTCAGATTCCTGTGTGTGTCCAACACAGTCATATTCATTCTTTTTCGTATTTATTTCTTCAGATCCTTTGTTTTTTGTGAACTCCATCACATAGTTGTTCTCAGTGGAGGAGATGGGTTCCTCGTAATGACCCGTACTTTCATGCCTTGAAGCCGCTGCTCTCGAGTTATGGCTGAAATCAAAATAAAATATAAAAGAGTTGCAACCAGAGCAGGCAAAGCATCTCCCAACCATCAAGATTTTGAGCAAGGTTGTAGTCCGATTCAAACCCACGTAAGCCTGGGCCATTGGATTATGACAGTATTCTGAAGGAGAGAGCCTTATCCTTTGCTTCCAGGTGGCAGGAGAACCTTGGACATTATAGCAGCATTGCCTCCAATCCAGGGAGAGTTACAGAGGCAGCAAAAAGTGTGTCAGCAACACAAGGATTCCCATAATTTCTTGGAATGGCACAACCTGACAACTGCTCTTTGCAAGATAAACATATGTGTTTACATATGTATATATAAAAAAAGTGGTGGAGGAATGGCAAACGGTGAACTGAACACAGCCTGCGTCCACCATGTGGCTTATGGTATCTAATATCTTTAAAATTAAGGTAAGTCCTCTGAGGAGAAAAGCCATCACCATGCTGCTTTATAAACTGCTTGGGAAGCACAGCACCTGGAAAAACCCTGTTGGCATGTTCTATCACGGTACTCACGTCATCAGCACTTTAATTAATATCCAGATAGGTCATTCTCCTTGTATGTGTTGACTGGATTATTAGGCTTTTCGGTATGGCTTGCATAGGTTACAAGTAGGTCAGGATGCTGAAACCTGAGTTTCTAAATAGTTATAACTTCCTGCCACAGCTATGATTAAAAGGGGCAAGTTCAGCCGAGGATATTTCGGGGGTAAATCAGAGTCTAATCTGTGCATCGGGAGCCTTAGCTCTCTAGAAGGGGAATTCCTGTTCTTTGCATTTGAAAAAACACTGGGAATTTATCCTTGGCAATGACCTTCAATAGGCTTCATTGGGATGAGGAGTTAATGAAGAGCTCTTACTCATTTTTATGATTCCAGTATTGCAAAGGAAGAGATCTTTCTTCCTGCATTATGTGTTGATGTGGAAAGCCCACAGATCATCAGTACAAAGTTCTACTGAGCTAACTTTGATCCTCTTCATCCATACTGCTTAAGAGGCTTTTCATTGTGACAGATAAGTAGCACCGTTGGGTTTTTTTCTGCTCTGATACTGTCCCCAAAGACTCCCCAATACGTTAGATAACGGGTTATACTCACAACTTTACTTCATAGACTTGAGCTGGAAAAGAATAATCAGAAATTTGTGTCAATAATTCGCATTTATAGTCTCAAAAAAGAATTTCTACTATGTCTCTTTTTGATATAAGAAAGTCACCTCTGAAGACAAAATAAAAACAGGAACCTTAGAGATCATGTTAGGTGGGTGATGACTCCTGTTCCCAGGATTCAGTCCAAGAAAATGAAAACAACCCATATCCCAGCTGTAGCACAACTGGGTCAAAATAACTGGCCCAAGGTCAAAGGTAAAGTTGAGTTTAGAAACTAGAAGTTCCCAGTTCCCACAGTTTTCCTATTCATTAGAAGTTCAATAAAGTACAATTTAGAAAGAGGTTATTCTGACTTCCTTTTTTTAAAAAAAAAAAGGAAATAATAATAATTATCAAATACTCTTTTTTCTTAATTGGTAGGGTGGAGTTGTAGAAAGGTAATTAAAGAAACAAAGGGACAAGGAGAAAAATATGGCCATCGATATTAAAAAAACAACCAAACCAAAACCCCAATACGTTCTCTGTACACTGCTGAGTGTTATTAGTGAGCAAGGGGACTTGAAGAAAGCATTTGAGCAGGAGTTTTCTAGTATTAGAAACATCTAGTATTTATGCTTCTAGACAGAAGCATTCAGTAAATATATCCTATGTCTGAAGACTACAAAGGAAATTCATTCTTACTGGATAGGGAGAATTAATGACGACCTCTTTTCCTCCAGGTTCTTACTAAGGGAAATATCAAACAGCAGTCTGCACCAAAATACCTGGTGCAAACAGGTGTTTTAAAGTAGCAGGACAAGATTAACTCGATACCAGATACATTAAAAGATCTGATCAACAGGCAGAGGAGCACCCGGCAGGTCCTCCCCAACTGCTGTGACTGGTTTTCCCTGAGGAGATGGGGGTTTTTCTGCCTCTTTTAACCTCCACCACCTATTTTGATCCATGCACATTTTGATCGAGTGCCTGTACGATGCAGGTGCCAGAGCTGCTACAGGTATCTGCATGCACAGCACCAACCCCAGCCCCGAAGCCCTCAAAGCTAAACCCAAGTTGGCCGTGCACAGCACGTTCAAGGTTTCCAGAATATTCTACTCACCATCTTTGGGCTTTCTAACGCAGACGATAAGAAAGATGACAAGGAAAACCACAGCACCGCAAACCACAGCAATGAGGATGACCAGGTACAGGGGCAGGCGAGTCCTCTGGAAGTCTAGAGCAATACAGCAGAAGACTTTCAAACAGAGACGCCCTCCCAGGTCACAGCAGCAGCAGTTACGTGGCATGGATCACTTCCCCGAGGGCAACAGCAGCCAGCCCTCTTGTGGGCACACAGAGTTGTCCCTGCTCGTCCCCAGGGACATCTGTGGGAGCTGGCCAGACCTACTGCGTACACATCTCATTGAGAAACTGCGGCCGTAAAGACAACCGGCAAAGTCTCCTAATGCTGAGGGGAACGGAGGCCGTATGCTGGGCAGAATAGTTGCACTACACCTCAGGAAATAAGAAGTCTCAGCTTTTCATTCAAGATACTCTTCAGTTCTATTTGGAACATGTTTAAACCTACCACGGCACTGCAAAGCTAGAGGAGGTATAGAAGATCTGCCCGAGTTGCACAATAACGCTTTTCTGCTCTTCCAGCTTTGACACTCAAAATCAAAATGGACTGTTGTTCGGGAACACAGGAACTCTATATGCTCCAACTATGAAAGCTTTTTTTACCCCTCCATAAAAACATTCAGAGTCTTTTAAAGAGTGACCATGAATCATCTAGGTCCCTCGAGAACAGCCATTAATACAATTTGCAGCCAAAAGGCAGAATGCCGATTTAGAGGCTGAAGGTACTGACTACTTAGTGGCCAGTTTGGGTCCCTAATCTCATTCTTAGCTTTGTTTTGCTCTCCACTTACCCCGAGTTGTATAATTCTTTTCTGGATATCCCACACCATTCTCAGGAGTCACTACTGTTGTGGGCAGATCTGCAAAACAAACAGGAGTGAAAGGCTCACGGTGCACTTCCAATCCTCATTTTAGCACCAGGAGATCCGGGATTATAGTTGTAGGATCAAAAGAGAGTATCTCCATCACCTTCACAAAGCAGTGAAAATAGACAAACTCTATAAATGAGTACTATATATACTCTATATTCTGTATATATACTCTCTCTAATAATAATTGTTATTATATACTGTTATATTATACTCTCTCTATATTATACACATATGATAGATACTATATATAGTATATATACACTATGTATACACAAACCATGTATATATACACTAGATATATATGTATGTCTATACACCTGTATACACACCTGCAATAGTGGTAAAGTCCCATGGAGTCCAAGAGGTTACTGAGGTACCTGTGACCACCAGCTCCGTTTGGGTTTTTTCTGTAAGAATAGTCAACATCTTCCCTTAGCTTCAGGTCACCGATGCCGATTCCCACAACCTGCTGTGTGACTGGTGGGGCACTATAAATTCAGATTAAACATATCCCCAGAATACAAAGTTTCCACAAGCTGACCTACTCTAGCCCAGGTCTGAATTCCCACATCCCACAGAAAGAAACTGGGAATCACAAGCCCTCCCTCAAAACAACTATCCTTGGTACGGTAGACTGTTTCCACCCAGGTCTGAAGCAGCTTTTGCATCACTTGTATCTGCCACTAGAGACACTCGTCTGCCTCCCACTTCAGCAGCTTTCATTCAGGACCAGAAAACAAGCAAAAAAGCCCTATAAAAAAAAAAAAAGAAAAACAGAACCCAGAACATCCTATATGGTCTACAAGTTAGGAAATGCTAAGACGCATACGGAGTCTCTAATGCAGAGACACAACCTCCCTAAGAGCAAGCTAAAAGCCCTCCGAGGACTGGAGAAAGGAAGATATCTACATTCAGAAACATCTGGATCAAACCCCAAGTTGTACGGATTAAACTATAATATTGTCAAGACTGTATTCCCCAGCCACAAAATCCACGGCTAAACATGGTGTCAAACCCTCCCCTGACTCCTCATACTTGCTGCCAGCCGTAACTGCTGTTACCTCCACCTGTGGCTGGGTGGTGTCTCCCCGAGGTTCTACCATCCCTCGGAGAGGCCACTGTGGTTGTGGGCAGACGTGCGAGGTGAACGAGAGAGGCTCACACAGCAGTTTGGCCATGTTTGTGATGCTACCGCAATACAGGAGGACTTCTCCACTGGTATGGTAAGACTGTGAGGAACCAGCCATCATCCAGAGGACAAGTAGGGACTGCGTGCTAGCAGCATTAACAAGCATGGCCATCATTAATTCTTGTTCCCTTGCTGTACACATTTTTCATGCAACTGCTGTGAAAAATAACACGTCATTTCAGCCACAGTCTTCGTTCCACTGAGAGCTCAGCAGGCTTTGCCTCTTCCAGAGGTCACCGTGTGGAATCTGTGCTTGGCTCTGCAATCACAGGCTTCACGGCTCTGATGACCGAGTTACCAAGCAAGGAAAGCCGCAAGTCTTCCACAAGGCATCCATCATGTACTGTCTTGCAGAGCCTGGATACATCAGAGCACAGGACTGCGGTGTGTTTTCTGAAACAGGCGGCCAGTCATAAGGAACAAAGGCCAGTTTGATTGTTTTTCACCTGCTGAATCACCACCCATGTTCCTCACACTCAAAAAGAAGTCCTGATTCCTCGTCCAAACCTCGCTAAACCCCAATAGGCGGCATTACACAGCCAGCAAGAATTTCAAAAAAGCCAAAGAGGAATAAATATGTGTTTTAAATATAAAACCTCTTTTGCACCAGAAAAGAGCAGTTCTGCTAAGGAGGTGGAGGGAAATTGAATACAGGAAATAAAAAAGGATAGAAAGCCAGAGCCAGTGATGACAGGTGCTTCGGAGTGCAGAAGGCCAAGGCTTTTTGTGTTTTCTCCTTTCAGGGAAGGGAAGTAGGAACGTTGTTCCATTCCAGTACGGAAGGGCTCCAGGTGTATTCCATCCAGCTGTGGCTCTGGGAACTCACCTCTCACCCTCAGCTCAACGGCGTCGCTCTGCTGCACAGCCCCAGCCCCGACCCTGTTTTCCGCCTCACAGTAGTACATCCCGGCATCGGAGAGCCGCAGGCTGTCCCACGCCAGCTCCGCCTGGCTGCTCAGGAGCTGGGCTTTCCGTCCCGGGCTGCTCCTGAACCAGCGGTAGCTGATGGGGGGGGACCCGCTGGCCACACAGGTCAGGCTGGTCCTGGCTCCGGCCGGGACCGTCAGCCCCAGCTTGCCAGCCCTGATGACGGGCTTGGTCACTGCAACTGGAAGACAAAGCAGATGGGGCCCAGGTCAGGCTGGCCATGGCTGCGGTGGGGAAGGTTCTTCCCCCCCTCCACGGCAGGTCTTGCTCTGGCTTTCAGTGCTTTCCCAGGAGGAAGAGGGGCACCACTCTCACATCATGTCTCTTCACAAGTTAAGCTTGGCTTAGCTGTGCCTGTACCAGCCATGCCACCCACTGCACCTCCTACACGAACGCCTGTTCTGCTGGGTTGATGCCATCTCCGTTCCTCTATAAATCACCACTGCCCAGGCAGAGGGAGATCGGGCACGTGCTGATGGAGTTTGGCCAAAGAAAACGAATGCAATATCCCAGGGACTTCCCCTCTGGTACGTGCCCCTTGGAAACACTGAACCATCAGATAGAGGTCGGGCCAGGGACAAATTGGTAAACAAGAGGCCACAAATCCTCCTCCAGCCCCCAAACCACAGGGCACAGTATGGTGGGCAGAATTCCTCTCTCTGACCTATTCGCTGCTTCTCACTGGAGTCCGACACCGCTCAGCAACACGCTCCTGCATCAAAAGTGGGCGGTCACTGCCTACCTGGTCTATTCAATTCCTAAAAGCCTTCCCGAGCCAAGGCTTCCAGTCCTGCGCAGCTTCTTTCTTGGGTTTACCTTTAACAACTTCCACTTTAGTGGCGATCTCCTTTGTTATCAGGCTATTGTTGCTGGCTCTCCAGGTGACCTGGCAAGTGTAGGTTCCCCTGTCAGAGACTTCCAGGTTCAGGATGTGGAGAGACACGTCGCCTGGGGCATCCTTCGGAACGCTGACCCTGTCTCTGTACTCGGACAGGAGAGTGTGGTCGCCAGAGCTATCCCTCCGAAAAATGGTGCCAGAGCTCTGGTCATGTACCACGATCCACGTGAGTGTTTGCTGCACAAAGTCCTCCACAGGCACATAGGCACATGGCAAGATGGTAGATCCCTTCCACATGCCTTCGATCTCATTGGGAGCAGTCAGGTCCAGAAAAGCTGCAGGAAGAATGAAGAAAGAAAATGAAAAATAAAGCAGAGTGAGGGCAGCTCCTGGATGACGAAGTGGTGGTGAGAGCATCAGCAAGTGGAATCCACCACATCAAAAGCCTGGGCAGTCGGTGTAGAAGATGAAGGATGGTCTGTTCAGGGATGGGCTAACAAAAAAGCCACGTGGCGTGAGGAATCGGATGGGAGAGAGCTGATTGCCAGGGGCACTGCCACGTGCGCAGTTTGGTTCCCATGCTCTGCCTGGTGCTTTCTTGCAAGCAGGTGAACAGCAGGTGGAGCTTAGGAGCAGAATTAGCGGATGATTTAGACCTAAGGGAAGGAGTTTCTCTCAAGGCCGAGTTGTAGAGTTCCCAGGGTCACAGCTGGCATCTGCCCCCGCCACCCAACACCGCTCTCAGGGCTTTCCTGGAAAGCACCACACGTTAACAGCAAACCACAGGTTTTATGATTTTCCCTCCTCTGCTGACCGTTTGTTCTTCTGAAAGACGCTGCTTTTTCAGATTAAGCTGAATTTAAGCAACGGATCAAAGAAGTCTAAAACTCTTTACATTTCCCTATAAAAATGAGGTCTGTTGACTTTGTCACTCTTAGGGAAGAACCTGTGCTTCCATAGACACGTCTTTACCCTTTTCTGCTCGTTTCCAAACCTCCCCTTTCCTGGCAACACAAGAACTAACCAGACCCTTCATGCTGAGCTGCTCGCTGTGCTCTGTGAAATAACCGTCACAACGTATATGGGATCTTTGTACTCTAAGTACATGAGCAGCGTTGCCATAGCCTTCACGCGCCGTTGCGCTCCACAACCGCTGGATTTGAAACAACTGAACACCGAGGCAGCAGCATGCAAAGACGTTGGCCTTTTTGCCATATTTCTCTTCCTGAAAGAGAACCACCCCCCGTACAAACACACACACAGACACACCGGTGCCAGGGAAGGAACTGCCCTGTCAGGAGACCTTTCCATATACTCACCGTTGCAGAAGAGAAGAGGACTCAGAAGCACAGCTGCTCTCACCAGCATTCCCATCCTTCCCAGGGCTGCAGCTTCTTCCGTTTGCGTAGAACAGACCTGCTCTCTCCAAGTCGGGGGCAAACACTTTCTTTCCTTCGCTCACTTTGTCACCAAGAACCCAGGACGGTCGATGATGGTTTTTCCTTCCTCTTTTTCAGAAAAAAAAACCAAAAAACCGCGTCTCAGTGATGACCGTCAGAGGCGTGGGCAGAACAGAAGTCCTCAGGGAGGGCGAAAAGAGGAAAGTTTAAGGATTACTTCTACTCTATTTCACGTTTCCTGCTGAGTAGGCTTTTTCCCCTTCTGTTTTTTAATTCAACTTCAAAAAAGAAAAAAGGGAGCTTCATTTGTTTCTTTTATTCCTAAACACCTATTCCTTCCTCTTTTCCTCCTCGCATTGCTTTCTAAATAATAACTTTTAACCTGCATGTTACATACAAGAAGATCTGAGAGAGTACTCTCAGGAGCCAAACAACCAAGGTCCTTACTACTTATTTTCTTACCGGCTTTTTGACGGAGCTCACCTCTGTATTTTAAATTAAGATTCATGAAACACCCTAAATCTTTACATTGCCAGCGTGACACAAATAATCATTGTAGGTCCCTTCCAACCGACGTATTCTATTCTATTCCATTATATCCCATTTGAGAGATAGAGATTTTAGGTATACAAATCTGAAAACAAATGATTCCCAAAAGCTGCAGGCAGCTGGTTTGCCCATCCCACTCTGCACCACAGATTAACCCTCCTTTCTCATGTAGCAATTTAGCTGCTAGGCTGAATTGATTAATTGCATTCAATTAAAAGCATAGATTAGAGCCATATGCACCTGCATTTCCCTGTAGACTACTTCGGAAACAGGTAAACAAATCTACGCCTAGAGAGGAAAAAAAAGGAATTTACCAAAGTAGAAAATCTTTGAGACTAGGAAATCATGACTTCTTAACTGTAATGAAATGTATTATTATTAATTAAAGGTAATATTAGTTATAGTTAATCTGTATTATTAAGTAATTGAGCACTAGATTCATCTAGAAGTATCTATTCTCTACTGAACGTTACCTTCAAGAGATTTTACGTCTTTTTCTGTCTTCTGCAGCTCTTAATTTTTCTGTTGCCCTAATGAGAGAAATCTCTTCTGCTTCACTGTATACAGCTAAATCAATGCGAGCACTTTGCTATCGTTACATCCAAATTTAACATCCAGTCCTCAAATGCAAGGAACCAGAATAACTGAATGCGGTCAATAAAATCCCAGACCGTATTCTAAAGCACAACCCTCCTTTAACATCTGTGAGACAACGTTTGCGCCTGTAGACGCGCAATACCGGATACCAGAGCAATCGATGCTGCGTACCTGATTCTGAAGCAGTGGCAACGTGGAGAAAAAAAATATTTCATATAGTCTTATATATGGCTTAAAGACAGCTCCACCTACACTATCATTGGTAGGTGGCTTCATTAGGCTGTGTAATTTAACATTAAAAACAGGTGGGTTTTGTGTACAACCCTGGGTGCTCTGATATTATCTTAGGCCTCCCCTTTCAAGGTCTTTGTTTTCATTGCAATTGCTTGCTTTTACATATGTTCTTATTTAAGAGTCATTGGTAGTTCCTTGTGCAAAATGATGCTTAAAAGCATATAGAATTATGGTTTTTCTTTTTGACTACTTGTTATTAACCTCGATGTAATTATGACCATGGTATTGGTATGAGTTTGAATTTGATTCTTTTCAGGTTATAACATTCCGATCTCTGTTTCCCTGAAGCTGGTGATTTTGCTACACACAATTTTCATGCCTTTATTTGGTTAGAAAACCTCCATATCCTTGTGGTTGTTCAACAGTCTTGGCCTAGAGAATCATCTGTTCAATTAATTTCTTAGTGTTTACTGTATTTGCAGTTATGCCTGTAATTAAAGAGGCCATCTAACCAGCTTAAGGTCTAAATGCCTCTGCCAATATCCTGCTTGATCAAGCTGAGAAAAAAGGTTCAACAGAGATTCAAGAGATTTTGGGACCAGGTTTCACACGCTCCTCCCTTGTAGCCCTGTATTCCTCCATCAGAAGTTTTCCATGAGATGCAACTCCAATCTGCCGTCGCTGGGACAGGGAGAAGCAGGAAAAGCTTGTGTGGGCTGCAGCGTTCACATACTTCTTGGTTCAAAACCGGAAGAAAAACCGACAGGTTGAGTTCAAATTAACGAAACCCCTTCCTGGGGAACACGGCTCCCCGGACAGGAGGGCAGAAGCCTAAACCGACTTGGACTAAGTCATAAGGGAACCTACCACTAGAAAGGTATGTACCAACCAGGAAGCTAAAACTCAAACTGCTTGACAAAAAAAAGGTGTGCGTATATTTATATATTTGTTTATACGTGTACGTTTACTTTTACGTGTTTGGTTGGGGGGACAGAGGCAGGAGAAATCTCTTGTCCTTCATACGATGCAAGCGCAGGCAGCTGTATGCTAAGATGACCCTTGGCAGCAATCTCTTGCTTCTGCTTTGGGGAACTGTGATAACACGGATACTACTTTTCCAAACGGGACAGCAAAACGTTTTGAGCGTGGGCTGGATGAGATGGGCATCATACAGTCCAGGGGAGACAGAGCAAAATAAGTTTTTCTCCTATTCTGGAAAGCTCTGTGTTAGCAAGCGCAAAGTGATATGAGACAAAAAATTGATGGCTAGGCTGACGTGGTCTGCGTGGGGAGGGCTAGTCTGAAACAGTACGAAAAATAATTATGAAAAGGAACGTGTGAGGGGCCCTTTTCCCTTTCTCACACCGTGCTTGCGTGTGTCCTGTAAATTCTTGGCACGTGGAAGTCAAGGGAAAGCAACCTTCCGTTCCCCACGTACAGGACACTAAAACCAAGCAGTAAAAGCAGCAGCCACGTGCGTTGATGCTGGAGGAGGAAGGAAAATTGCGTTATAGTGAAGCAACGGGTGGTCGTGGGTAACACAAACTTGTTATCCATCAAGTTGCAGTGGTGTAGTAGTCCCATCCAGCAGCTGTTGTACACCACGGGGCTAGTGATCGGCTGCCATCCTGCCTGCTGTGCTGCGGGTATCACTTGGCTGCAGACAGACTTGCCCGGCTGATCCTAACGGAGGAGCCTGGCCATGGCTCCCAGCGATGACACTGCTGCCGTCTCCTTGTCCTTATCTAGAAGCGGAGCAGCACTTTTTCACATTAACCTCCTTTTTCTTGGCAGTGGAAGCGATGAATAGAGTTCTCTACTTCTAGGAAAATCCTACAGAAACTGTAAAGCCCCCAGTGCCGGTTGACCTCAGCACAGGCTCCGCACAGTGTGCCATGCCCGGACCAGAGGTCTGCCTGACGCTGAGGTTATCTGTGCTGTTCCCAGTTTCCTTCTCGTGTTATCTCCAGTAACATTTTAATCAATACCTTATGGAGTTTAGGACCTTTCTTACTCATAAGTTTCTTTTTCTCTCTCTCCCTCCTCTTTTTTTGGAGAGAGAGAGGGTGGGGAGAGCATCTATCATTCGCTTCAGTGCCCAGTCCGGCCCAAACCATGACATGGACTCTACAAAGAACACTTGTGCTGGTGCACTACAGCTGATGTAGCTGGTAGGACCCCGTTAAGAAATGGCTTTGGGACAGGATAGCGTGGCGAGGACAGGGCGGGTGCCCAGCTGGCCCCACACCCAGGCACGGGGACACTTGCGCAGTCCATGGGTGGAGTGACCACCCCGTGAGTCGGCAAACAGGGAAAGAGTAATCTGGGTGGCCCATCCCAGCCGAAATATTAACTTGCCTCCAAAAAGGAAAGGAAAGGGTGACAAAAAAACCCCAGCAGAATTTACCTTGTAGGTGGTTGTTATTAACACGCTTTCCAAAGAGTGCTGGGAAGTTTTGACCAGGCAGAGAGTTACAAAAGCCTGAGATACGGGAAGAGCTGGCGTGGGTACCCCAGCAAGAAGAAGAACTGATGAAAGAGCCGAGAGCTGCCGTGTCAGCTAGGGGGGCAGCCGCGGTCGCAGCGGCCGGTACAAGGCCGAGGATGGGATCCTGCAACGCGGGACCACCAGTTACGAACAAGCAACAGGGACCCCGGCCAACCTTTCGCGCTGTCTCTGTGGGAGATCACAGCCAGGGAGAACTGCACACCACGGCTGAAACTTACTGGCAAAAAAAACCAGGGCAGAAATCAGGGCAATGGCTCTAGAATAGAACCATTGGTTTCAGCAATGTTTTTCCTGTTTTAAACAAACACATAAGTAACAGGACAAATCTAGAAATCAGAATAGAAGTAACGTTAAAGGAAGAAGGCGAAGATAAGTACTAGAGGATACTCAGACCTGTCCGATAACCAACCTTAACAGCCCTAGTCTAGTGAATCTCAGTAAACCCCATACAATACACCATCTTGAGGTGCTCAGACCTCCCTTTCAAAGGAAAGGAAAGAAAGAGATGATGGTGTCTATGCATAAATATACCAAGTGCTGATTTAAGCTAAAATATAAAGTTTGTCTGTTCATTATAGAGAAAATAGGAGAGGATGGAAAAATGGAAGGGGAGGGAAAGGGGAGTATATTGGGTGTTCGTATGAAGGAAAATACTCCAGCTCTGGGAACAAAGATAACCACTAATGAAAAGCTTTTGTTAATCTTATTTTCAACAGGTAAGCGAGGAAGTGAGTATCCAAAAAACTTCTGGACTCTTACCAACTTAATGCCATTTCATCCTCCAGGACTTTCCCACAGAGCCCCATTGACCGCTCCAGGTGACTAAAGGGGACAGATGGTTCCTACACCGTGGCAGCGCAGCTGAGGCCATCCAGAGTTTTCCATTAACCTTGTCCTAATCGCTTTCATCCTATCTTTCATCTTACTCTCCCTTTCACTTCCCATGGATGCACTTCAGTTGATTTGTGTTTACATAGACCTCAGACTACTCAGAGGACACCTCCGCTCCTCTGAGGAATGTAAGAGGATTCAAGGATTTGAAAGAGCAGTAGCATTTGTTTTGCTGAGCTCGGGGCACAGTGGCGATCTTTACAACTGCACTTTTTTGCACAACAGGTTCCTGAAGTTGCCATTTCACAGGCCTCAATCCATCACGACTTCCAGTTGTCAACTGGGGAGCTTCCCACCACAAGTCCATTTCTCTCTAGCGCCCGATATCCAATATTTGAGCTTTTACATCACCACCTATGAAAAAAAAGCCACTCAGTATCATGTTCCTTCACTGCTTAGATGTGAAGGCTGGCTCCCAGCAGGCTATCCGCATGTAGGCAATGAACAACTGCCCAACGCCAAGCTGGCCCTATACTGTCAGTGGTGGTCGGTCCCATTCCCACAAGCTTTGATTCCATGGCATGTTGAATATGGGTTAATAATAAACATAAACTTCCTTCTTGCTCAGGCTGACACCTCTGAAAACAGGTGCCAGGCTAACCGTAGCATTTCAGTTCTTTTTGAGCCAGCAGCACCTGCATAATGAGATTTGAGATTTCCCCCGGAGAGCACTACAGCTCTCCTTTCTAGAAAATTCAGTAAACAGGTTGGGGAAGTGTTGGCACACACAGGAACACACACAAAAAGAACGTACAAGAAACACAGCAATGGTTTTGCAATTTTGAGTTTAATTACTTCAGCATGTGGGTTTTTCTTGCTCTTCAGCCTTCCCCTTTCCATTGCAATCTTTCTTAGGAAACTTGCATAAACAAACACGTTTCCTAGACCAGTACATAAACCAGACACGGATGCACCAGTTTTTATTTGCAGTTTTCTCAAGCCTTGGTTTCTTAACTTCTGAAGAGAGAAAAGTGTATTAAAAAACTATTACGCAATCAGATCAAATATCTGACGGTGAGATGCACTGAGATCAGAGGACTCCATGATGGAAGAACATGACAGCAATCCGTAACAGGAACTACACTTCGGTCTAACCTGTTCAGGAAGTCAGAGTTACAGAAGACCCGCCACTCAAAGAACCTCGTTGTCTGCGCTGTGCCGTCAAAATAGCACAGAAGAAAAGTCTGTGTTTTTACTGTTTCACTTTTGGCAAAATTGAAAAAAAAAAAAAAAAAGAAAGCAGAACCCAAGACAGATACGTAATTCACTCATTTCCCTCTCTCCCTTCAGCTCACAAAAACTTGCGACTATTCAACTCTTTGTCTCAAGAAACAAGCAAAAGACAGACTAGAAAAGGCTAGAATAAGACATACTTGACAAAAGGCAATTCAAAAGATCCAAATATAAAGGGCCATGAGGTTAAGGACAGTTACAGAAGCACGGGAATAAAATGACGCTGTGAAAGCATTGCACATACACACACACGCAGGAGCAAGATCCTCCTCTCCAACTCAAAAGATTGGCCAAGGAAGCACAAATCCAATTAAGCAAGGCCAGCATAGATAACGTGCATTACCTAGTAGGCTTCAGAATGTCAGATTTACTTGGATTCTTTAATATAAAAAAAAAAAAAATCTCAAAACTTATCAGTTCAGAAGCTCTGGAGAGAACAAAGCCTGTAGGTAGCCTGAATTCCTAAAACTGAAAATAATTTACAAGAAATTGTGCTGGTAGGAAATACCATGTGATACTATACAATGGGCTTTCTACCTGCCTCCAGGCCTCTTCTAACCCCAACAGTTTTGTATCACCACAGCAAATTTCAGGCTTGTGGGGACCACTGGCAGACTGTTAAAAGAGTTGGTATCAGCGAAGGAGAACTTGCTGTTCCACGGACACCGGGGGCTGACGTCTACGTTACAGCTGCTCAAAGAAGTTAGGAAAACAGCATAGGAAGGAATTTTGGGGAAAGGTTTTTCGATTAAGCAGACACCGTTTTTTGTAATTCGCTCTCAAAGGATTCAAATGCGTCTAGTCAATTTAGCTTTAAGATTCCACAAGCAGAAAATGCAGGAAGAAGTCAATGTAGGGTACATCCAGGGTACATCCAGGGTCAGGTAGCTGCTGCAAGCAGAAGAGAAAAGCAGCAGAAGAGAAAAAGTAGTAGCTCCTGCAAGCAGAAGAGAAATCTTGATGTCCTACGTCAATGCAAGTTACGCCATGACTCCTTTTTTTTTTTCCCCCCACTCTTATTTTAAGGGCAGCCGCTGGACTTTGCTAGACGTGAATCAGTTCTACTCAAAATTTCTGAGGACACACAACTCGTGAGCTAGGTGCAAAGTTACCCTAGAAGAACTGCCATGCAATGTGCATGAGAAATCAGCATTACGCAGGGTGGCAAGCGCTTCCTACCACAACACCTACAATCCGTGGCAATGGATGCGTGTTAGCATGTTAAAAAGTAATATTCCACAGTTAAAATGTAATTTTCCATAGGAAAAACGTTCCCTGTACCTAGGAGCAAATCTAGGAGTACGAAAGTGATCTAAGCAGATGCGAACAATTGTAGCCACAAACTATTAAAAAAAGAAAACTCAAATTAAAAACAAAATTTAAAAAAAAAAATCTTAACTTCCAAACAACTGACAAGCCACCTATTGAAACAGGCTCTCAGAAAGTGTAAAACCCATGTTTAAAATATTACACGCTACATTACTACCCAGCTAATAGTAATAAAAAAAAAAAAACCACAACAAAAAAAACCCAGCCAAACTTTACAAACAGGATACAAACAGATTTCCTTTTGCAATAAGGATATTGGATAAAAAGTTACGGAATACGCTGCGGTATGTTTTCAGGGAGGTTGTTCTTCCCCTCCGCCCAGTGCCTTTGCTCCCACCAGCTCTTGTTTTGAGCTTGTTTTCAGTTTTTCCAGATGTGCTCTTTGCTTCTAGAAAGAGGACTTTCTTTTTTCTGTACAGAATGCGACACCCAGGAAGCAGGTGAGGAGAGAGGTCAAACGTCTCACCGATCCATTTCTTTGTTCTCTATTTCACACCACCAGGCCAGTTACAGATGTCATGTGAGTTCAAGACGTTTCTATCTCAGAGGCCTCTTCTATGAAGTTAGCAACAGGGCTGAGGAGCAAGAGTGGAAACAGTTTATACTCTCCATTCCCATCTTCCGAGAGGAGAGGTGGATCACCCATTCCCAGAGCATCCAGAGGCTCAGCCTGGCTTGCTGGAGCTGCTAGTGGCAAGACAGTTTCACCATCCGACGGAGGATGAAGAGCAGGTTTCTCCTCCAGGGGGGGCAGCAGAAGGTCTTTTGGATCCTCTACCTTCCCTGCAGCTTCGCTCGAAGGTAGTTCTTCAAATAATGAAAGCAGAGGATTGGCCCTGTACTGTATCAGCTGCATATCTGAGGGAAAACAAACAGTTTAAACTCCAGGCTCCCGTGTCACATAAGCGAAGGCTCTTATTCAAGACAAGGACAACTGGAAAGGCTGCTTCAAAACTTGGTTCACTAAAGAAAACCATACAGCTGAGCTCTGACAGACTACATCCACAGCTGCAAGAGGGGAGCTCAGGCTCCTGCGTCTGTTAAGATCAGTGTCTGAAGCACACTTCAAGCCCCCAACACATACGGCATACAATGGCAACACTGAAGTAGTAAAAATGAGTAGCACTGCGTTTTGGGGGGTTGTAGCCCATATAGGAGATACTTCCACAAGGACATTTGCAGTTCTGCTCCCTATTGTGGCACTCTGTCACGTATAGGAAAAGGAAACGGTTAACACCAAACATGGGGCATAGCATGGATGGGGCCTCCCAAGATTGAGGCACAGCTTCATCGAGATCAGTGAAACATCCCAGTCTTCACAAAAGTTTTAAGCCCCAACCAAAGGAGGAGATAAAGCATACTACAGGCTACAAAAATTCCACTTCAACACACAGTTTTGGAAGAGTCTGGAACTGCCACAGCTCTCAGCGTTCCTTCCTGCCCACCTTTGCTTCCTGCTGTTTCTCTCTCACTCGCTCCCAGATCTTCGGTGCTCTCTGCCAAGTTTGCAATCTGAAGCAAAACGGACAGAGAGCAAGACAGAAAGCTTAACAACAACAACAAAATCCAAGTCTTCGCTGGCTGGTTAACAAAATTAAAGGTGAAAGGAGGAGGGAAGAGCAATGAAACAGTTGACCGAGGAGCCCATTGTTGCACATGAGGGTCGGCAAACAGGAGCTCTCAAAAGAAGGTACGGTGAAATACAAACTAAAGCCAAACAAGCTTCCGACTAGCAAATATTTATTTTACCAAACCAGAAGCTTTATTATAGTCTGTCTTGTTGGAATAATACTGTTAAACACAATTTCATCAATACAATTATATTTTGCAAGCACTGCTTGAAAACAGCTGCATTTTACCCCAGTTGTGGTCCAAGCTCTTATGACTGGGAAGTCCTAGTTTAAATAACATTTCAGGACTACAAAATAAATGAAGTTTGCAAAGTTTTTACGTTTTTGTTTGTTTGTTTTTAAACATGAGTCAATTTTAGGAACTGGACCAAGAGAAGTAAATTTGCACTGGGCTTTTGCATGTCGTATGAGGAAATTCCAGACACCCATGTTCAGAATAAGTACAGTAGATTGCATTACATTTTTCATTTAATACTTTTCCTTCCACTTTCAGACAGACTGAAGACACAATCTCATCTGAACTATAACCCCAGACCTAGTTATTACTTGGCTAAAAGACATCATGGGAATCCCTGAGGCTAGGAAAAACAAGCCAAGAAACTGTTCTCACATACTTAGACCAAAAAAGACGAGATTTCTACCTTCCTCGTTCTGAACAGAAGATACAGAATAAACAGGAAAAAAGACTTCCTCAATACAGACAGCTGGTTCAACAAACACCAGTTTGTTTCCCTCTTCCTTATATTCTCGGGTATATTCAGAAAACAAAGAACATGTTATTCAAAGCAAAATGACAGTTTAAATCGGCCCACTGTATTACCGCAGCTAAGAACATAAGACTTGAAATTATCTTGGGAACCCTCTTAAATTGACATATGCCAACAGTGATAGCTGAAAACACTAAGTCAGCAGGACTAGATAAAATGGCAGTTTCATTCTGTGCTATCAATCCAGTCCCTCCCCTCAAACTGCATCAGTCAAAATTTAGCTCTCAATGTCGTATTAACCGTCCCCAACATAGAAGCAAATCTTACTCTTACATTTTCCATGCCAGGGGAAGTTTCCATCAAGTTCATATCCAGGGCTGGCAGCTCGGGATTAAGTGCCTGAAAATAAAAACGGACAACACGTAAGGTCCTTAAAACAAATCTTCAGAGAGCTCCTGAAAAGACGGCAGGGTCCAGCGCACCACCCCGTCCACTGAAGCTCAGGGAAGGTGGCTCCTCCACAGGCCTACAGCAATAAACTCAACCTGTGGCAGTAAACTGAGGTCACAGGAGAAGAAAAGGACGCGCTATTTCCCAGCAATTCCAGGATAATCAGGATAAAGGCTTGAGAAGGAGAAGAGTCCAATTTTTTTTTCCCCTTAAATTATGTATAACAGAAATACTAAATGAACTGAAAAAGGCTCTCAATGTTACCTCGTATATTGTTAGACTCCTAGAATGACTATGTATCATTCTATCCATAACTATTTGCTTTTCAGGATTTTTCCCTCTCTCTTGCCTGTTACAACATGGAATAAACCAGTAAAATTTCATACTGCAAGCTACTCAGTATTTTTCAGAAATCAGAAAGTGAAAAGACACTCACGTCGCTGAAAGCTTCAGAACCAAAGTTATACTGCTTCCCAGATAACATTGCTTGAAGTTCTTCAAGGCTGGCATCAATGCAATTAAGAAAATCCTGAATTTCTTCTCTAAAAAAGACAAAATGATACAGTGCTGTAAGAAACTGTTGGCAGTTAGGGCCTTCTTTTGCACCACAAGGCAGGAAAAACCCTTAGAAAAATGACGTGCTGACCCCTCGGTGATTATGGCTGCGGGGCAAGGTGAGAGCCAGACTAGGCTGCTCACAATCCAGAACAGTTTATTGCCAAATGAACGAAATCACATTCCTGTATCACTTTTCACGGTCCAACTCTTTGGACAGGTACACGGAAGGCCATCTGAACAGCACGGATAATCACAGCTATCATATCAAAACGCAGTTCCTCCTTCCACACCTACTTCCTCCTTCATTTCAATATCTTTTGAATGTTCTCAGATCCCAGCCTATATACCAATACTTGTTTAAACTAAGGTGTGATGGCGTTCACCTGGGGACAATAAATGATAAGCAAAGGGCTGGAAATAATCTGGATCTAAAGGAACACTACCTATTTGGAAACATCAGACTGTTGCCAATTCGTACACGTTTCCAAGGACCGTGGGCAGGATACAAGGGGCAGCGAATGAAGTGGAGAGGAAGCTGTATACATGGTGCCAGTACCGAACTTCTCAATGTGCTGCAAGCTACCTCCTATGCTGGAATACTCGGCTACAAGCACAGAGTTCCAAGGCACTGCCTCACAGTTTGCAGTGTCGATGAGGCAAGATATTCCAGGGCCTTCAGATTACACGGAGTGCTGTGACACATCATCTCAGTGCTTCCTACCTGAAGGTAACCACAGCAGAAGAGCTGTCAGCAGAAAGAACTAGTTTGTTCCTTGATCTGGCTCAGCCTGCAGCCACACAAACGATGGCACCGACAAAGCTGAGGGGCCAGCGCAGAGCTGGGAACTGCTAAAGCAGCCGCGCTGCTGAGTGTGAAACCACAGCCCGCACAACTGCGATCCTGGCGTGAGGCTGACCTGACAACGTACAGGGAAACGAACCGTTGCAAAAATGAGGGGCAAAGAAAGGAAGCAACAGCAAAACATCATCAGACTACCCTCGATACAAATCCATATCCAGTTGGAAGAAACAAAACAACCCATGGTGCCCTCCTGAAATCACTACCCCTGATCTGCTCTTTGGCAGCACTTGGAAGTGCCAGTAGTTGGTGACACAAGGGCTGATGTGACAGACTGACCTCACCAGTCCTCACACTGCCGCATCAGAAGTCAGGCACGCTTATTATCAGAGATGTCACAAGACGAACTCGCCCTGCTTTTAGTGTATGATGCTAACACTTGTCTTTGTCAAGACCTACTAACAAAGGGGCAGAAAATTCAGTTCATTGACGACATTTGAAAAGCTAATTCACTATGTTCTGCTAAACACATCCTTTGCCAAGATCCCACAAGATGACGACAGCATAACAGCTTCCAGAAACGAGTTAATACCTGTCCAGTAAAGGATCACTTTGGTTTCCAGAGTTGTTCTCGTTCAAGATGGAGTCAATCACTGACACAGGGTCTTCTGGAGCATTAGGCTGCGCAGTATGGAGTTCCACAGCAGCATTTTCCATTTCACTGGGTTTACTGACATCATTTATATGAACTGGTGGGATAGGTTCTGCGCAACTTAACTCACTTGGCTGTGATACTTGGCAAATAGGTAAGCCGGGATCCAGAGCTGCCTGTGTCTCTCTAACATATAACGCAAAGAGAAACAACACACAGGAGAATTCATTAAGTGTATCACTACTCATTTCCAGTTTAGTATCTCAAATCTTAATAGCTTATAAAGTCAAGCCAGTCAAGGGTTCAAACAACCAACCGGTCTGTAGAAAAAGAAGAAAAGTACCTTCCTAAAGGCAGATAAAGAATCTCTTATTACAGCTCACACAGATAGCATGTATTAGAGCAAAACACCCTATTTTGCCAGGCCAAAAGCAGCAAAATAGTATATGGAAATTAGAGAGGAGGGAAATCCTTAACATTGTGTCTCTGGAAATAAGTTTCCAAATTGGTCCATGTTTCACTCTGGATGTTAACAAGTAAATGGGTTTTCACAAGAATCTGATGCCACACGAAAGAATGCCTTCCCTTCAGTTACACTTAGCATAATATTAGCAAGAGTAGTACTGAATCTGGAGATAAAACTATGCATCTTGCTTTGTTTATTACTAACACATTTTGGATTGTTTATTAGTAACCTACACATGCATTCAGGTCCCTGTTCAGTCGAGAAGTTAAGTATGTGCTTATTTGTTGAACAGACAGAAAAGCCTCAGCAAATTAACCTTCAAGTGCCCATCAGCTTGGTAGGCCTTCAGGCACTCCTGAAGAGACAAGAGCTCTTAAAAAGCTTTGCTGACCATGACCAATGCTTCATGCTGTAAAAAAGACAGTCTGCAAACAGGCCTGTCATGCACAAATAAGTAAAAATTCCAGAGAGGCCGTTTCCCACAATTCATATGGATCACTTACACTAACATAACTACCTAGTTAACAACCTAAGCATAAATACTTCCACATCCTTTGAACATACCTGCCTCCGCCACTTGTGTGTGCTACAGCAAGGAGACCATCGGTGGCATTTTCCAGGGTATCAGTGATATCTCGAATGATGAGACCTGTACCATTTCCATTTTCATCATCTGCGTTATGTTCAGAAAAAGCCATCTGCAGGATACAGCAAACACAAGGAGTAAACCAAAAGGTCGGACTTTTTTTAATGTTGAAGTTCCATTCTTCTTGCACCTTCTCTTCCCTGTTCAGATTTCATCTATGACTAGCTGCACTGATTTGCATGATTTTACAGATGGAGCAATGCTTTAAAGCTGCCCGTTTCAAAACGGAGTGCATTTGATTATAAGATTAGGGTATTAATAGTTACAAGGAAGACTTTGAGATCACCGTGTATCATCCTGTCCAACCCATTGTCTCTTTCCCTGGGAAGACTTACTGCTTGGCCACTCTCCACAGGGATGCGAACATACTGACGGCTGTATTTGGAAGGTGAAGCACCTGCAGCATCCGTTAGAGACCTGAGACAGAATACGGCTTTAGCATATAGTTCCACAGTAAGAAGCTGCAGCAATGCCAAATACGTGCAGTAATGGTAAGAACAATCATTCTTCCACTTCTAAGAGAACTGACTTTTGGAAATGTTTCTTAGTAAGTGCACTGCAGACAGGTTGCATTCTAAACATGCTTTTTGTTTTCAGTAAGTCGGTCACATTTGCACATTTTGAAAGAGTTACCATTTCCGATAAATGTGCCCTTCGAAATTTAAAATGTACAGTATATTCTCTTCCCACCCATTCTTTTAAGTGGTAAAGAAGAGGAAATCTTTATTTCATACTTTATTCAACTTCCATCAGCTTTCTCAAGTCTGAATATACAAGTGATAAAAACATTCTTCATACACGTCAAGTATGTTACTTCTAGAAGCTGATTTATCCCTATAATTCACATCCGACACTGATTTGTGACCTATCCAGTAATTACCTTTTCCTTTTGACCCCAACAATATAATTTCCTCGCATCAAACTTAGTATAAATTGAAGAATCTAAAAAGGAAAAACAAAACACCAAAACCAGGTGGTCAGTATAGCAATCCTAACAATAAATTACTAGTTCAGATAGGTAAGTTAAAAATCCATTTGCGCTCATGTCTTAAAAAACAAAATGATAGTTACAAATGGCATTGAAAAGTTATCCCACTTGGACAGGTTTGGGTTTTGTCGGGTTTTTTTTTTGTTTGTTTGTTGGTTTATTTAAATGTAATATAACACCACAAGTCACTAGAGGATTCCAGACTAGAAACAGCTGAGGGACAAACAAGAGAAAATTTGTTCCAGTGCAGAAGCTTCTATAGTTTCTGGGTTCCAAGTTGACTTTTGGAGTGGTCTAAGCACGTCTTGGTCCAAGATCTTTCACAAACTCCATTCCATGTGCCTGCAATCTCTTGTTTTAGGCTCCTGTTACCATGCACTGCCTCCAGCCCCACACTTACCCCAGGTCAGCTTGATTTACTGATTTCTCTCCAAATAAGATTCACTGAGATTTCAAACTTATCGAAATCCTTTTTACTACGATTTTTTCCTTAGTATTTTGCTCGCGGTTCTTTGCTGCGCTACTTCTGGGACACTCAGGAACTGTGAACATTTTCTTTATGCTGTATTAATATAGCCTGTTCAGCTCTGTGTCATTTGTCATTCTACATAAGCAAAGAATGCCATCAAGTATCACAGAGGCAGGAATAAGGATGGTAGCACTGAAGATGCTGCAATGGTACCTTAGACAGCAGCTTCTGTTGTTGACTGTGCTTCTGCCTTAGAACTGCCACTTCTTTCCACAGGGCCTTATTTTCTCTGCAATGCAGAATAAATCAGAAGACAGAGGATGAACAGAGTTTACTTTATATGCTTTAGTTTTACAGCTTTCAAACTTTCACAGTACCTTGCAGGACCAGTGGCAACATTCCTTGCGTGGACAACTACCATTCAGTTAATCCAATCCACTAGTATGAACTCTGGGTTAAATTAACTCCGTTTTCTATCAGGCAGGACCAAACACTCACTAATAAGGACATTCTCACCCTCCGCTGCTCCATCAATAATCTTGATATGAAGTATCCCTTCAAAGCCTCAAAGCCTTAGAATAAGGACTTGGTGTTTAGAAACACACTGAGTGTAACACAGACCACCTCAAAACAGTTTCAAAGTTTGTGTTTGAGATTTTTTTGTTTGTTTTTTCATTTTTTTTTAAAGGAACAGAAGAAGTGGAGTGAAGGTATCTCCTGAACTTCGGTTGATATCTACTTGCACACTAATGATCTGAATTAATTACCAGTGCCTATACAAAAAGGATCTGAGGGAACAGAGAGGAGGATGTGCAAAGTCCGCTTCCAATTAGAAAGAAAACCAAAGACTAATTCTCACTCACTGCACCTAACCCTGTTTTGTGTTGAAAAAAGGAAATACTGTGATCGTCCTAAAAAACTACTAAGGTAATGGAAACCGACATGAAATCTCAAGACAGTCAACAAACTCCCAGTCTTAATCTCTGGTCTGTGACTGAGTTATAAAAACAAACAAGATTCAGAATGTTGTGTGGGGTGGAATGGGGATTCTTAGGAAAAAAGTATAGCTTCACCTGTTTCCAGTTCAAATGAAACCCACATTTAGAGTCAAGCTCCATTAGATATAAGTAACGTTCAATGTGTAAGTGCCTCTGAAACAGACGGAGTCTACCTCCTCATGTTAGCCAGCCTGACATCCATGTTGTTCTGCTGCTCTCTCATTTCCTGGACTTCAGACAGTACTTTGTGCAAATCCTCTGTGCAGACCTTGAGATCCTCAGTTCTTACTGCAGATACCTAAAACAGGACCAGATTACACATGCTTTACTATGAACAGTGCCTTGCATACTCCTTTCTAGAGGAACAGTGTAGTTAGCCTGTAGAAGAACAGGTACAAACTCCATTAAAAGATTAGGTAACGCTATAATTCTTATGTATCACAAAACACTGCAATTGCTATAGATGAGAGTCCTTAGGACAGTCTACACTGTCCTAAGTATGAAAAAAACCCCAAGATGTCAATGGAAACACGAGATTACCACTTTGTACGTGTAGACAGTAGATTCACCACTCCAATTCATGACAAAAACCTACCACTGACTGACAATGGCCTTCCCTAGGGGGTTCTCTGACAGGTCTGGTGACAGCTTGCCCTCTAGTGTCACAGCAAGACACCAGCCAAAACCAAACCAGAATTGATAGTGGAGTAAGAATTAGATGATCATATTTCTTTTAGGTGTGGGTAAATCTGCCAGCACAGGAGTAACGAATTTCCATTAAGTTATGGGGAAGGGGTGGAGGGGAAAAAGAGAGAGAAAAAAAGGAAAAAGAGAAAAAAAAAAGGAAAAAGAGAAAAAAAAGGAAAAAGAGAAAAAAAGGAAAAAGAGAGAAAAAAAGGAAAAAGAGAGAAAAAAAGGAAAAAGAGAAAAAAAAGGAAAAAGAGAGAGAAAAAAGGAAAAAGAGAGAGAAAAAAGGAAAAAGAGAGAGAAAAAAAGGAAAAAGAGAGAGAAAAAAGGAAAAAGAGAGAGAAAAAAGGAAAAAGAGAGAAAAAAAGGAAAAAGAGAGAGAAAAAAAGGAAAAAGAGAGAAAAAAAAGGAAAAAGAGAAAAAAAAGGAGGTATCTAATTAGATGCATCCTATTCGATTTGAAAATTTGTCCCACACCACCTAAATTGCAGATTCCTATCCTGGTGTTTCCTCTATTACCTTTCTGCTCAGTGACATTCCAAAATTATGCAATGTCTCCAGAAAGTCAGAGTCCAAACTGCTCTTCTGCCCAGAGCAGAATCCATGAATGCCACCTCTTCAAAAGATGACGGAAGAGTCATCAGAAAGCAAAAAGCTCCCTTTCTCCTCCCTGCACTTCCATATTCAAATTTCCCCAGTTCCTTCAGCAGCTACCCTCTCTATGGTGGTGGCACTGACAACTAACATACAATTCAGAATTTTGGAAAAAGATAGGTCTGGTGCATCACACGTCTGAACGACACGTCCAGGTTTTGTGGGCATAATTTTAAAAATCATTTAGCCAAATACTGGCCATCATTGAACCAAATGGAGTTGCACCAGATAGCCACCAGATGTCCCTTCCCACCCACAGCATGCTACGGTTTTGCTTATTATTCTACTAAATTCCAAAGGGGAACGTGAAAGCATCTGGGATTGGCCTGCTGAAGTGCTAGATAGCTTCCACGCAGATTGGCTCACAGATCCCCTTTCCCCCCGCCCCTCAAGGAGAATGGGATGGTCAGAAATGGACCTACGATGTTATAAAATAACATCCCATCACTTCATGATGAAACAGAACATAATTGTTACACAATCACTCCACAGAAAGAACTAACCACTTTCTTAGCATAAACCAGTGTTACAAAGGACGGACTGAATGGCACGACAGTTCTCTCTCTGACTACATTTTTAGATGCTTCACTATTTGTTGCAGATAAAAGCTTATGCTAAAGTCCATGAGCTGTATCCCAAATGGAATTCACGACCATCTGATTTCTCTTCAGCATACCACCTCTCTGTGGGGAAGACGCCCAAAAGATGCAGAGAGCAAGTGGGGATTTCAAATGCAGTCAGTCTACCTCCAAAAAAAGGGCCAAACTAAAACATTCTGCCCAAGTGCAAGGAATTGCTCTCTTCAGAGTCGCTAACTAGATAATCGGGACGTCAAGACTGACGCACGCCAGCAGCACCACACTAAAAGGGAGTAAATAAAGGAAATCCTGCATTCAAACTTGCATTCCTGTTAGAGGCTTGAAATCTAGTTTATAGCAAGTACTGAACTATGACTCCATTCCAGACAGTAAAAGAGCAAGAAAAAGTAATGGATGTTTTGCAAAACAAATCACTAACATTTCCTGTGCAACAAAGAACGTTTCCCCAAACTGTTCAATAGTTTCATATGAACATCCTTGGCACTAACTAGAGCTTTTGTCTTCCCATCTAGACTACTCCACCCAGCGCAACACTCCTGGGATGCATGATGCCATACATAACATCAGTGGCTGAGCGCCCCAACATACCAGCAAGCGAGGTGTGCAAGCCAAGACAAGTTAGCAATTATGGCATCTGGGAAGAGCACAGGCCTGAGTCAGAGAAGCAACTGCACAACTATTATTTCATGAATTGTGATTCTGAGCAGAGACAGCTCAGTGAAAAATCAATCAAAACACAATCGTGACTCTCAAGCCGACCCTGTGCTTTTATTAACTTGGGCAACGTCGCTGCCACATTATGACATTCTAAAGATTCTGCAGTTCAAATGTCAACGTGATGTATCATGATACTCTCTTTCGCTGGCAGCCAGGATATTATGGGCTGTAATGTGCCAATAGAGGATAAATACCCATGCAGAAACAGGTCAGACAAGGCCTGAACATACAAAAGCAAACTGGAAAGCACTAATGAAGATGTAGCTTAGGGGCAACACCGTTTTGGAGGAATGATGTAATTTATGCACACTTGCCCAAATTAACTGATTACCGATGCCCTTGTTAATTTTCAGTGAGCACCAAATGGGTATGTATTTTCTTTACTTCTTTCACTTTGTGACCCTTTCCAACTCCGCTACGCTGGCAGAACTGAAGACCGTGCTAAGCTCTAATGGGATATATAAACTCTCTGTGGAAAAAGGGCTGCAGTTTGACAGCTCTGAAGAACATGGTCCTACTCCAGTACATTGCTAAACAGCAGCAGGGTGTGTTTGTCTAAGAGCTGGCACCAGGAGGCCAAGCCAAGCGTTAGCCTGGCATTCAGAAAGGAGTTACAAAGGCTTGCATCATGATGCACAACCTTGGTTCCCATGGAATTTGTTGGCTGTAAAGTGTTTGAAACCCCCAGACACGCTCTTGACATGCTACTTTTCATAACAAAGTGAAATAAATACATGCTTAGACTGTACCTTGCGCTTGATGTTTTCCAGTAAATGTGCCTTCCCTTGCTTGAAGAAAGGGTGCTGGAACTCAATGATTGAGCTTTTGTCTGCTGTAATCATACCATTTTCCAGAGCAATCACCTTCCTGAAACCATCTGTGGAGAGGTATTAACAAAGTCATTTCTTTCAGCGCAAAGCTGACTGTTACAACACATAGCTAAAGAAAACCCCAAGGCTACTGAAACACCTACAGTACTGCAGTTACTGGGAGCAGAAACTATGAAAAATAGCCAAAGTAGCTTTTCTTTGGTGCTCAATGATTTGAGTGCTTCGATCCTCGCAGCTAAGGAACACATCCACAATACCATCAAACGGCCTTGCAGGTTGAACAAACAGCACGCATGGCAGAGGCCAGCTAGTGTCCGCAAGCAAGACAGTGATGTCCAAATAATCACAAAAGTTGTGTTAGAAATGAGATTTATTAGGACATCTTGAATAAAACCTTGTCCCGGTAGAAGCAGTGGAGCGGTGCACCTTCCCTTTCATTCCTATAATCCCAGACAACTACATATCAAAACAAATGCTGTCATGTACCACCAGGGTCTACAGAATAAAGTAAGGAAGAGAAATTAGTTCTCAGCCTATGCAAACACATGCACACAGAGTACTTTCTCCATACCAGGCTGCCTGCATGAAATGAGACATTGCCAGCTCTATTTCTGTCACTGCTTCAAGTACTGCAGGGTAGATAGAAAATGCAGTTGACAGACCAATTCATATCTCTCCTCGCTCAAGTTTTTAACATAGTTAATGTATTCTAGTTTCACTGTGCCCCAACAGCGCTATCATTAGAAAACTTTTCTCGAAGCTAGGATAGGTCCAGCGAGAACAGGCCATCGCACTGCATGTCTTCATAGGAATATCTGCATTTTAGCATTTACCCTTGCTACGAGGCAACTGTCAATTGTTTGTTCGCATTATTCTTTGACACTCAAGTGATGGAGTCTCACCATTCAACACAAACGGCAGCATCCACCCTGTGTCAAGAGGCTAAATGTATGCTTTCTCTCTCATGCCTGACAAAATCTAAATAGGCATCGGCTAGAGAGACCAGGGAAACCTACTGGGCAAGGACAGAGAGTTCCTCTGCCTTACTCCAAATGGAAATTTTAAATAAGGTGGCCATCTTCTACGCAGTTTGTACCTTCACCCAGCCCATAAGCTATCTGCTGCAAACCGACTATCTCTGCTGTGTGTTGCGGGCCCCCGCATCGTACTGTACCTCTGAACAACCACCTCACTCCAGCTTCTTTGCCTGTACAAGCTGTACGTGTATTACATAGTGGATGCTACATGATGCCCACAAGTCAAGCACGGAAAACATGATGAGAAACTTAGTCCAACTCGATCCATCAGTGTGACTAATCTTGTTTCAACACAGCAATGCAGGCAACAGCATGATCTAGGCATTTTTTTTTCAAAGACTAGACGCATGGGTGTAGATACAGCCTTTGTTCCTCCAGCTAGGCATAAGTTTGCTGTTACCATTACCATTAACAATATTACTGGAGCCCAGTGAACTCTACCCAAGCTTTAGGTACCAGCACACGAAACAACATTTTTACAGTCATTGCTCAAAAGGACTCAGAGCTGAAACACAAGGAACAAAGACTAAGCCAAGCTCTACTGTTATTCTTTTCTTTTGCAAACTAAACTCAAGACCAGACTTCAGGTTTTCAGGGCTGAAAGACCTGCCAAGTCAATTGGTTTGCTTAAAGAAATTCAAATTGATGCCAAGTAGCAATGAACTTGGCAGAAACAATACGTAATAACAGCTGATGCTTACACATGTTAAGCTGTCGTATGAAGCTGGAGATATTGTTGTGTTTGAAGTACTTGGGGAGTAGCTCCTTGGCAAACCTCTGCTCATCCAGAATGCAGAAGTTCTCACCATTCTACGAAATAAGCAAAAGTAACAGTTAGAGAACAAGCACAATTTTTCTAAGGTGTTGCTCCTAAGTCAAGACTGTAAATCAACAGACACACTTCCTACAACAGGGAAGGGCAAAACACTGAGCAAAGGGAATTGTCTGTATGAGCACTTCTGAGTTCTTGGGACTGCACTAAAAAGTTTGAATCCAAAAATGCAGTTACATGGAACACTTCTATTGAATGGGAGATATTTTGTTTTTTTTCAAGCCTTGAAGTTTTGATGTTAATCCAAAGAAAAACAGTTCTAAAATCCCACGTATTTGCTGCTCTTCATCCACAAGAAACTTAAATATTGCCCAAGCACAATAGAATTCATGCCACTAGAGGGCTTTTATCTTCTTGATCAGAGTTTGTTCAGCTCCTGACGAGATTCTTCCATTGTATGTACTATGTCACCACTAAAAATAACCAAGTAACATTGCAGAGTAACTAAAAGTTCAGACAACGCAACCCCACAGTGACAAAAGGTAACTGTGACACCCGCAGTTTCAGATTTATCATATTCTCAAGTTCATACTTCCCAAAACCTGGCAGCTCTTTGTATCGTTTTTATGCTGTTCACAACGAGAACAAAAATAGTATGCTTCTTTCCATCTTTGCCTCTGTAAAGGCCAAACCTCTGAAAAAAAATGGGGTAAATCCTATGGATTTAAAAATGACCCGGGACAAAAATAAACTTGTGTCAGATGTTAGACTAGTTTGTGGATATTTGTCACATCCTACGCCTGAAGACACACCGGACCAACCATGTCTGTCTTCTTAATTTCAGGAAGAAAAAACAAATATTCAAAGTTAATTACTTCTTAAAGTGCCTTTCCTACCGAGAGTCACCACTTTGAGCTCATTACACGGAGTTACGAGATTTTAACGCTCCGCTGCGCGATGCCGGGTCGCTTTGAGCCGTCACGCGTGGTCCCCGCGCAGGCTGCAGCATCCCCCGCCCCATGGGCACCGGATACCGGGTACCCGCCCCC
>VWZL01002042.1:361677-416858 GCA_013396915.1 Stercorarius parasiticus | reverse complement strand
GGGCGAGGGACGGCAGCCGTGACGCTGCGCGGGGGCGTTGCCTCCGTCCCGGAAAGCCTCGCTCATTGGTGCGTGCCGCCTTAGCCCCGCCCCCTCGCCCCGCCCGGCGGCGGCGAGCGTGACTCTTGTTGTGCTCTCGGGGGAGCGCGGCGCGCGGTCCCGTGACATCACCGGGCGGCTTTAAAGGGGACGCCTCCGCCCCGCCGCACCCCCTACCTCCCCGGGGGCCGGCGTCGGCCCCGCTCGGCAGGTAGGCGCCGGTGCCCACGTGCCTCACTTCCCTCCCCGCGTTCCCGGGGTTCGCCGCACCGGGTCGGGGGCCGCAACCCACCCGCCCCTCGGCCGGGGCACTGAGCCCGATGCCGGCAGGTGCGGCGATCTGGTGGGGCCCCGCTGCCCGGGCTCCGCGGGGCCGGGCCTGCGGCGGGAGGCGAGGCAGCGCCCCTCTTTACAGCCCAGACTTTGTCCCTTCGTCACTCTGCAGGCTCCCGCCGCCGGAGATGTCTCCCCGCTGACGGTCCGGCCCTTCCAGCAGCCCCGCGTCCAGCCCTGCTCCGCAAGTAAGGGGAGAAATGGCTTCCTTCCTTCCTTCCTTTAACACTTACTTTATTTTCCCCCTCTTTCTCGGGCAGTGGTTTCCCCGCAGTCGGGTGTCGGGAAAGAGCCCCGTCTGCCTTGTAAAACTGGAAGTTGGTTAATTACCAAATAGACTGAAATCTTAATTTTCTGTTCATTCACAATTCCTGTACTATTAAAGTATTGGAAAAGAGAAGTCCTGGGAGTAAAAATTCTGATACAAAGTAGCAAGGTTCGGGGATGAATGTAATGCAAAGTTTGGGTTTTTTCTTTTTCTTTAATCGAGGCACGTATTTCAAAGGAAAAATAACTTTTTGAAAAGAATTTACAGTTGACCGTTTCCTTCACCTTGCACTAGTACGGTAACTAAGTGGTGAGATTAATTACTGTAAAGGCAACGTGAGACCAGACTCAGTCTGGCCTGCCAAAGATTCATCGAGTGCTGTTGCTTTGTTATTTCTGAAAATTGCCACAGAGGTATGTGCAATGTCACGCTCAAACTCCAGTCTGAGGTCTTCAGCCCCAGTAAGGCTGTCCCAAAGACTTTGTCCTTGAGGTTTTTTTCAGTGCCAGAGCACATTCACGAGGCATTGAGATTGCCGTGACTTCTGGTCGAATCTGGTATCTCCGGTAAGGATCCTGATGCTGCAGTGCGGAGCTTTGGTAAGCAGGGACTCTGCCACACAGAAATAGTGGGCTAACGCAGCAGGGATTTGTCCCAGTAGGCGGTTTTCACAACCAGCTTTAAGAGTTGTTGTTCATCCTTGGTATAAAGTCTAAGCTCTGCCCTTTCCTAGGATTTGATATTGCTTGCAAAAACCATTAGCATGAGAGGACATAAAGATGAGCCCACTCTGACTGCCTGGGCTCAGCTGCTCCCAGCCCTCAAGGATGGTCACCGCACGCACTGGGCACGCTTTCCCCGGAAAGCTGCTTCTACGTACTTTGACCCGCGATGACAAGAAGGCTGCTTCTTTGACTGAGTCAAAAGCATCCCCTTGCCCTTCCCAGCAGGGCGTGTGCCGCCAGGAGGAGAGGTTTCGGGCTGAGCGCTGGCACCGCCAGCTTTGTCGTTCCCCATTGCTGTCCCCACTGCCTTTTGCTGTTATGGCGTGTGCGTGTGAAGCAGCACGGGTACAGCTTTCCGAACTCCCTGCTTTGAAACCTTTATTGGCCCAGTGAGTGGGCCAGCGCAGGTGTTTTACTGGCGCAGCAGTAGCAGAGAATAAGGTCAGTGAAGTTGATGGGATAGTGTGTAGCAGCTGGATTGGGCAAGAGCTCTGCCATCGTCCCTCCTCTGCCAGCGCCACGGGGAAGGGGCTGTTCTGTACCCGAGTTTCATCAGGTATGGGACCAGGACCTTCTGAAGGGCTTGCTGCTGGAGCAGAGCTATACTGTGTTGATGGATCAAAAATATCTTGGATTTAGAAAGATCCCTGCAACCTCCTTTTGAGAAAGGAGGGAAAGAAAACTTTTTCCAAGTTGAGAGTTGCTTTCTCTCAATTTCTCAATTTAATGACTGTTAGCAATCAGTAATACTCGATTATCATTAGCTTCTGAGAATAGTACGGCATGTTTGGAAATCGGAATTACAGGCTTGGAGGTGATACGAAGAGGTATCTAGTCCGTTGCTGTGTGCTGGGGTTGAATCCTGTGTATTGGGTATCAGATTTCGCAGCTTCTCTGGGAAAGCTGTTCTAGTGTGACGCTGTACTAGCTGAAAGCTTACAGAATATCCAGCTTTGCTGCAAATAAACCTGATCTATTCATGTTTCTATTACCAAAGACAGAAAAGAATAAATAATGAGAAGATAAAAAAATATTTCTGTGTTTGACATGGTGTTATGTCACCATCCCCGCAGTTTTGAAGTTAAAGAAAACTGATTTCTTCAAGCTTTCTTGCTGGGTCACATTTTTCTAATTCTCTTGTTTTCCTTTTTTCTCTGAACTTTTCCTGCTGTTATGTGTCTCAAGAGCCGGACATCTATTTTAGATGACAGTTTGATTATTGGTTACATCTAGCTTTGTTAATTATATCACTGGATGAGATCTTCCCTAAGCATTTTCATGTGGGTTTTTTAGTTTGTCATCCATGTTAACCCTAAGCTATTTTCTTATCCTTTGGTATAATTCTGCTGTCCTGTATTCCATCAGTTTCTCCTTCATACGGGCAGTTTTTTGAACTTGTGTTCACAAAATTGTGTTCTGGTGATTGCAGATGGTTTCTGCAACTTGGCCGGGATCTCTCTTCGGAGCATTATTCACACCGAGCTTGCTGTCGATTGGAAGTGTTAGAAGTAAGCTCCTTACTTCGTGTCCTAAATCACGGAGAAAATATTTAATGGAACTAAACTAAGCAAAAAGCCTTGTGCAACCCATTTGAGATGCAATCCCTGGGTTACAGCGAACCACTCTTTAAGAGCAATCTTTAAAGAAGTTAAAATTTAAAATTACTTCACGGTGACTAAATCGTACTTCCTCAGCTGGCTTAGCAGAATAGACAGATCTTGGCGACGGTTTAAAATATAAAGATACTTGCTCAGGATTATTTCCCCGATCTTTGTGTGTCATCTTGTAAGACGATTTGGGACATCAGAGGTGGTGGAAAAACCAGTCACTTGAAATTACACTTCAGGACCCCACCGCCTGAAGACGGTTACACAGCGTATGGATTTGCAGGTGCCTTTTCTGCTAATATAGCGCTTGCTGTGAATCTCTTCACCTCGTGTCCTACGGTGTGAAACCTTACCAAATTAGCTGTGTTTTCTCAGCACTATGGAACAAAGCATTTGGAAGAACACTACAGGCAAAAATAAAAAAAAAAAAAGGTTAATCAAACTGTCATGAGAAAAGTACATTTGGTGTTGGGGATTGATTAACAAGACATAATTTCCATCCGCCTTGTGTGTTAATTTTATTATAGGAGTGATTTCCTGTCTCAGAACACATGGAAGTTTGAATAATAATCCCAACAGGACTTCTACCTGATTTCTTCATACCCTCTCAGAACGTCCAGTACCTTCAAGCCATGTGGTCACCTTCTACTTCTGATTCATTGCGTTTGTTTTTCTTTCCTCCCAAATAGGTGTAACCTCCAAAAGAGCCTTCACTTCAGGCAATGATGGGATTGTTTTGGTTGTTGCTGCTTTCCATCCATGTGCTGTCACCCACATTTGCTGGAGGTGTCACCCGAGTCTATTACCTGGGGATCCACGAGGTGAACTGGAACTACGCTCCGACAGGAAAGAACGTCCTCGCTAACCAAGACATCGCACGTAACCCGTACGTTTAGTTTTATATGAATTTAGTCCGGGGCTGGCTTAAAATAGTAATTTTATGAGTAATTTTATGCAAGTGTTCTGAGGCATCTAAGCAAGCAAGAGACGGGATCTGGTAGATGTCTGATCTTTATGAGCTTAATGGTTAACTTATTTTATCGTAGGAACAGAGAAACTGTATGAGTGGGGAAAAAGAATGGTCAGTTTAATGGAGCATCCAGTGACTGGGGCCCCCACGCTAGAGGGAAGTACAAACACTCTTTAATAGGCGGATTGTGCAATATTCTGCCCTGAGGTTTCATTTTCCTTAGTTCCAGCTGGTGATCACCTTGTGTATCCTGAGGCATGATGACTTTTCACTTTGATGTAAATGACTTTACGGAGCCGGCTTGTTTTCCTTTAAACAGAATTTCAAGCCTTAGACTTAATGGAACTTCCTGCATGAAATTTTAGGGGTTGTTTGAAAAATGATTTTGGTTTTGTTGCAAAAGTGAATCTGGAAACTGCAATAATTACGTTGAGTCACTACAAAAACAGGTTTTGGTTTTAGTTTTCAGAACACCAAATCTTTTTCTTTGGTGTTTTTTTGTTTGGTGGGTTGTTTTGTTGTGTGGTTTGTTTTTTTTTTTTGACGTAACTTTCCACAGCTTTTTAAAGGCATTTGTGGCTTCCCCTCCATTTTTTATGGCAAATAACCTGTATTTTTTGACCTACTCTCAGTCATTTACCCCTGCATAATAAATAACACTTGGGCTTATACATATCTTTCAGAAACAGCGCAGCAGGAATAGGAGGGGTTCACAGGAAAACATCAAGGTCTGTCAGTTTAGCCTGGAAAAGTCTCTGTTCTCTGGAGACGCTTAATAGGCTAAAATTAGTTCACAGAAAAGGAAACCCCCCAAAATTCAGGATGAATAAGGATATTATTGCTGACTCCTGCAGTGATAATGAATGCAATAGTTCTTGTTTGCTTTCTCTCATCATGCATGAAGAGGAGGAAATGCAATTCAAGGCCATTAAACTTAAAACCAACTTAAAAACTGTTCTGTCGCTGCAAACAATTGCCTAATGAGACTTATTTCTACAGTGATTGCAGAAACCAAATTGCTGGCAGTAAGAAAAGGATGTGATATTGATATGAATGACAGAGGTAGTAAAACGGTTGAAGAATATTATTTTTTTTTTTTGTTGGGAAGAAATGGACTATGTTGGGGGGGAAAGAGGCATATCTACAAAACAAAGTATGAATTATCTGTAAACTATTTGCTAATAGTGGCTGCAGGGATGACTTCAAAGGGATGAGCTCTAGATTGTATAGCTGGAGCCCAGGCCTTTCACTATTTTGGATGACAAGGGCAATGCTTAAAGGTTTGGTCTCAAGTGTTCATCTTTTGGAGACACACATTAGAGTTTGCCTGTATTTCAGAGGTATTTATATTACCACAGGGTAATTGATACTAAGGGGAAAGCGGAGGCAGTAACCTCAGCTCTCGTTTAGGCCGGTCCCACTAATACCTGGGCCATGATTCATCTCTTATCTACTAACAATTAGCCATACGCTCATTGCAAATATAATCCTGAGTTGAACCTTAGTACCTGTATGAGGTTTTAACACTGGAAGCTGATTACGTATGTACCTGGGCATGTACCTACCTGACTTGTCTGCCATTCTACGAGTAATTCAGAATCGGCTTAGTAGAAAATCATCTTTTAGACTGCGAATTTTGGTGAGAGAGCTCAGGAGTTATTTCCGCCCCCTCTCGCCCCTTGTGATTTAGCTGCAAATGGCACAAAGACGTTGAAGTGAGTTTCTAAAAGCCCAATGAAGGCTGAAGCAGGCATGAGAAGGGTTTTGGTCTTCCATGTGTCACCTCCATGTGATTGTCCAAGAAGCACCGTCCTTCCCATTCCTTGTTTGCACTGTGCAGTTCAGGGGTGCACTTTTTGTCTGTTCGTGAAGAACTGGGGACGAGGCCGTGGCCATGCATGGCAGCAGGCATCTGGCTGTACTTGTGGCTGTGGTCCCAGGCTCACCAAGCTGTTCCTGTGCTCATGTCCCCTGTTGTTTCACACGTAACGGCCAGTGCTGCCTGTTTCTCAAGCAGGCTGTGCTCCCCCTGTCACAGCAGTCAGGGGTGGGAGGAGGAAGTTCACGGAAGGTTTAGGGCATGCCAGGGTAGAGCACAGGCGGTCCTCTGTAATGCCAAAGCTTTTGGCCTTACCTGGGAAAAGCTGTGTATGGTTGTCACTCTCCTGTGTTATGGACCAGCTGTTTTATGTCATGCGTGTCTGATGGTGCCTTTCCCTTTTCTGAATTTAACAGCAAGGCCTCAGCATTTCTCCAGCCTGGCAAAGACAGGGTGGGAAACACGTACAAGAAATCTGTCTATAAGCAATACACGGACTCCACGTACACCACTGAGATTCCCAAACCTGGCTGGCTGGGGTTCCTTGGGCCCGTCATCCGAGCAGAAGTGGGGGATACCATTAAAGTGCACCTAAAAAACTTTGCTAGTCGGCCGTATACAATCCATCCTCACGGTGTTTTCTACGAAAAGGACTCTGAAGGTAAATGAGCCACTGCCATAAAGGAGGCAGACTTTTCTCACTGGGAATTTAGGAGTTTGCACTGAGAGATGTCTGTAAAGCCACAGACTTGGTTAGCCCAAAGCTATTTTGCTGGAAATCAACTGCACCTAGGCGATTAGTGAAGTCACCTGACGTTGGGTTAGCAGGTTTATGGGTCTGGGAGTCGTTTCCTGACCTGGGCATTACAGTACACAGCCCAGATTTCTTGATTTTAGAAGAACCTCCAAAAGCTTGCTAGTGGGAGAGTGGTGCAGAAGGAAAAGAGCTATATTAATTATTTGAAGTGCCACAGTAAAGAGACTTGAGCTTCAGGGAGTTCACAAGAATGGCAAAGCATGAGACGAAAGAACTGCTATTTGAAGGAACCCTAGAGATTGTAGAGAGGCTGAATGTGGCTCGTTGCAGAGTTGAAGGCAAAGTAGCAATAGTCAGAATGGGAATCATCTTTCTGACTTTGGGCTGACCCGTTTACTGGGCAAGTTGCCTTACAATGGCTCTGTGCCTCAGTTTCTCTTTGAGAGAATGATGATTAAACACTATTTCAGCCTTGGGATGGCGAGTCTTGCTTTGAAATCTGCTACCCAAGTATATACGTGCAGCTCTAGTGAGTGAGAGTGGCTCAGTATAAGGTTATATGTGTGGACATCTCTGCTCTTCTTGAATAGATGTTGTGATTGCTCAATTGTTCTAGGATCCCTGTATCCCGATATGTCCCCCCAGGATCAGAAGAAGGATGATGCTGTTTCCCCAGGAGGGAATTACACCTATACTTGGACTGTCCCTGAAGATCACAGCCCAACGGCTGATGACCCAAACTGCTTGACCTGGATCTACCACTCTCATATTGATGCACCAAAGGATATTGCATCTGGATTAATTGGGCCATTACTCACATGCAAAAAAGGTAAATAATCCAAGGGAAAGCAGCTGAGGGCTGCAGTTTCATACTGTGAAGATTTTGTGGTGACTTGAAGCTTCATGGGAAAATGCAGCATGACTGGAGAAGACAGCGCCTGTGTTCTAGATGTGTCCTGGTCAGTACATTGTCTTTATCACTTAGTGGATGGGCTAGGGAGCTTGTAGGCCTCTTGATCTGAGCAAGCTGTTTGAATCCATGTTAAAAGAAGGAATCTTGTCCGAGACCTGGCTTGTGTATTTAAAAAGATGAGGGCTGCTCGATTTCAGCAGGAGTAAGAACACCGAAGGTGTTGCAGTTTGGCCATGCAGTGGCAAAGCTGTTTGGGAGTGAGAAACGTGTTAACAGAGATGTGTTAGAAAAGACTGAGCTTCCTAAACTCTGCAATGAGCTGTGCTATGATGGTCGGGAAAGCACCTGTTTCTAATTTGTGTGATAAGAGTTACTCTTCTATTGGTGTTTTAATCCCTTGATTGCTGTCTGCTTTTCTGCCTGGGTGGGTCTTCATTCATCTTTTCTTTCACCCTAGGAATACTGACTGGCAATTCTCAAAGACGCCAGGATGTGGACATTGATTTCTTTCTGATGTTCAGTGTGGTGGATGAGAACCTAAGCTGGTACCTGGATGAGAACATAGCGTCGTTCTGCACAGATCCAGGCTCCGTAGACAAAGAAGATGAGGAATTTCAGGAGAGTAACAAAATGCATGGTCAGTGTCACCTTTGTGAAGCCACGGACTTTGCCCAGACACTCCAGAGTTGTCAGTGCTCTGGTATCTTGAAGTGTTATTTTGATTTAATCTCTGGCTTGAGTGAGTCCTTTGTTAGTTTGGAGATTTTGAATATACTTCATGTTAGGAATCACTTGTGGAGCTGGGCTTTCCAGAGCAAGAGGAGGAGGATGAGTTCTGGTTAGGTCCATCCTCCAAAGATGTCTGTACTGTGACCTGCTGGCAGAACTCTGAAGGCCTTTGTTCTAATCTCTGATTTTTGACTTGCTTGGTTTTGCAGCTATTAATGGTTATGTGTTTGGGAACCTCCCTGAGGTGACGATGTGTGCTGGGGATTACGTTTCATGGCATCTCTTCGGGATGGGCAATGAAATCGATGTTCATACAGCCTACTTCCATGGAGAAACGCTCAATATTCGAGGCCATAGGACAGATGTGGCCAGCCTCTTCCCAGCCACTTTTGTTACAGCAGACATGATCCCCAGTAACCCTGGGAGATGGCTACTGAGCTGTCAGATCAATGATCACATACAAGGTAAGGCAGAGTTTGGAATATGTCCTGCACTCTGTGGCCTCCCTTTTTTCTCCCAATGTGGTCCCGTCGCGTACAGTGCGGTAGAGGTCAGTACCTTGGGCACCATTCCCACTAAAAATGTCCCTAGACGAGTGGAGTGATTCCTTGTCTTGTGTAAATCAGGGTGGATTAATTATTAATGTGCGGGCCAGACTTACTGGGGATGACTTATACCAATGTTTGATGTTCGCATTGGTCAGTGGTGAAGACAATAAGTTTGGTACAGCTGAAAGCTCAGATGGGGCAGTGCCTTAAGAGCTCTAGTCCTTATAAGAGGCACTTGCATGGTACGTCTGAGGATAGCAGAAGGCTCTATTTGCTTTCTATCTATGCTTCCATACCATCCAATATCTAAGGTAAGAAGCTCTGTTCACTAACACAAAAGACTCCTTGCTGTGGGAACCACCTGATCACCTTCTCCCAACCATGTACCTTCTGGGACAACAGAGAAGGAATGGCTGGTTCATGGTAGGAAGGTGGGACTGCGGTCATTGCCTGGTCAAACTGGCTGAGAGGGGTTAAGCATGTGTGTCCTCCACCGTGTCTTGGACAGCTGGGATGGGGGCACTCTATGAAGTCCGGCCCTGTTCTCGGCAAGCTCCGGCATCCACCCTGGAAGGGAGAGTTCGGAAATACTACATAGCTGCAAAGGAAGTGCAGTGGGACTACGGACCTTCAGGGCTCGACCAAAGCAGTGGGAAACAGCTGACTGAGGCAGGCGGGTAAGCAAGAGGCTGATGGGCTAGGGCAGTGTTTGGGGGGCTCTGGTCTGTGTTGGGCAGGCTGCTAAGGAAAATGTGGATTTTTTTTCTTATCAAAATACATGCCTGCGATTCATGTGGAGTACGTTTCCTGGAAAGGCAGATCCCTCCATCTGGAAATGCAGGCTGCTGTAGGCAGACTGTACCAAGAGCAATACTACGCTCACAGCCTTACCCACGGACTCCAGGAGACCCAGCTCATGTAGAACACGAGCTGCCACATTTGTCTCTAGGCTTCATTTCTGCTTGCTGTGCCTGACCTAGGAGCAGACCTGTGCATTTGATGAACTATTAAGAAAGCACATCTTTCAGCAGACACAGGGTGGCAGAGCTAGCCTGCAGCTATGCTTCAGCGTAGCCTTGCTGCAACGAGTAATTTCTAGGAAATCAAATGTGGTGACCTCGATGACAGTCTTCCATCCCACACGTCAGGCCGTTGTGATAGCAGTGGGTGAGTGGTTTCCCATTCAGACTTTGGCTAACCGAAACAAAGACATTCCTCCCCCTCCACTCCCTTCCCTGGGAAGCTGGTGGAGAGGATTTGCCCCTTTCAGATGGAGAAGTAGAAATGTGGGGCCGTTAATGATTTACCCAAAGCCACGCAGCAACTCTCTTACAGACCTTAGAACTGAAATCTCCTTAGACCGGTGAGCTGGCCTTGTAACTAAGCTGCCTCTCCTGCAAGGCGTGTTGCATGTCTGTGTGTTTGGAGAGGGTGGTGGCAGCGGAAATAAATCTCTCTTTACAGCTGTTGCGTGGTTGTTTGGTGGTTGTTCTTTTTTTTTTTTATCAGTTAAGATTGCAGTTGTCCCCTGGCTTCTGAAGAACTCGGTGTTTTAGCACTGCCTTTCCATTTACTGCACTGCGGTTTTGTTCACTGCCCCCTTGCACGTCTTTATAGAGGTGCTGTTCAGACCTGTGCCATCGAACCCGGCTGTTTCAGCTGGGAGAGGGCTGCGTGCCAGAGGTGCTCCCTGAACCTACACGAGTCTGTAGGACAAAAAAGCTTCACAGAGACAAGCTGTGCTTGTTCCAAACCAGAGATGCAGTCCTTGTCTGAAAAGCTGCTTGATTTGGAGATGCTGCCGGCGTTGCCAGAGGAACATGGGAGGGAGCAGGAGAACAACAGGACTGATTTTTTTCATAGAAATGACCTGATATTTGCTTTTTGCGTTTAGCCCTGCTGAGCAGTTTTTCAAGCGTAGCCCCTACCGAATTGGGGGAGTCTATTGGAAGGCAAAGTATGTGGAATATACTGATGAGAGCTTCCGTGAGGAAAAGCCGCGATCGGAAGAAGAGAAACACCTTGGGATACTCGGTAGGAATCATCCAGCAACACAAATCCTCTTTCGGTGCCAGCGAGAACGATGCTGGTGTCGGGGGTACCAGCCGGCTGTAACCGTCCTCTCGTTTCATGGCGCAGGGAGCGGCACAGAGGAGGTGTTTCACAGCAGTTAACACCCAAGAGCGAGGGGGACAGACCGAGGATGTGGAATGGTAGAATAGACAGAATCACTTTCCTGCCAGGGCAGTCTTCAGAGGTTAGTAGTAAGGGCTGAGGGACACAGCATAGTATTTGTAACTAGAGCCAAACAGGTCACGGGAGTAGCCCCTGGTTGTGTTTTTGACTGAGCATCTTCAAGGCGTGCTACAAACCCTGCTTTCTCACAGGAAGCTTCCTTTCTCAAGTGGGGGCTCTCTCTGTTACAGCCAAGCAACAGTGAGGGTGGTGAAGAAACACGAGAGAAGAAAACAGGGAGTCTGCAGGGGCAAATGAATTGCGCATGGAGGCTGAGAGTACACGGTAGAAGCACATAGGTGTGGTCCAATTTCCTGCATCAGCAGTGACTAACAATCTAATGACACCAGAAGTTAGTGACAGCAATCCCAGCAGAGGCCACAGGAGGAAAGGGCACGTGGAGTAAAATACAGATCTGGGAGTGGAGAGAATAGTGAAGAGAGGCAAAAAAGCAGCTGAATAAAAGTGAAATGGTGGAGTTACACACAGGAGGGATGCAGCGTTAACTGTCAGGAGCTGACAGTGTCTTGCTAGACCTTGGAAACCAGGGGTGGAAAAAAGGGTTGGCATGACCAGCAACAGCCACATTCCTATAGAAAGACAAGTGACTGAGGGAAAACTCATATATATGACTTTGTAGAAAGATATTACAGGTATTTTCTACTGGTAAACTAAAACCACTGAAGGATTAATTGATGAAAATTCCTGATCAGATAAACAAGTGATATCTGCTGGGGGACCTGAGCATGTGGAGGCACATGGAGATGTGCACATCGAGGCATGGGTCTCTGCTGGGCAGAAGCCTGGCTTTCCTCATGCCCTCCTGTGGCTGGCAGGAGTGGTCTGTGGACCTGGGGGTCTGCAGGCTGGTGGGAGCCGATAGACCGAAACCATGAGTCTTTAATATGCCTATCTGGCTGGGGCTGTGGCTCACGGAGACAGTGCATCTCGCACCTCTCTTTACACACCAGACCTCAGGCCCAAGGCACCCATCTTAGAAGGCAGAGGGGGCCATATGTAGGTGAGCAAGAGACATGGGCCTTTCCTGAGGGCACTTCAGCACATTTGGCCATTTTGTTACTCTGTCTGTAAAGGCCTGAAACCTCTTCTCTGCAGACCCAAAATGCTTCCAGATAGTTCTTGTCAGCCCCCTCCTCATGCTGTCAGAGCCAAACGGCCTTAGGTGGTGCTGATGTGTTGGGTCATCCACCCTTCTTCATCTTCTGCTGCCCTCAGCCTGGGTGAAAGGTGGCCCTGGCTTCTTTGGTTTGCTTGGTCACCTGGGGAATTCCTCCATTGCTGACATTCTCTCTGCTATTTGTGTAGGTCCAGTGATCAAAGCTGAAGTTGGAGACACCATCCTGGTGACGTTCGTTAACAAAGCCTCCTGGCCTTTCAGCATCCAGCCTCACGGAGTGTCCTATGGGAAGGCTTGGGAAGGGATGCAGTACCATGATGGTTTGTGGCTCCCTTTTCTCGAGTAATTTGGTACTAATGCTGGTGGTAGAACTCCACAGCCCATATCTCCTCTGTGCTGAGGAGTTTCTGCAACCAGGAAAGACTGGATGTCCTACTGGGTGGAAGCCAGCCTGGTCCTCCGAGCTTGCCTGAGGCCTAACTGAAAGAGGCTTTCCACTGAACCGGTGCCCAGGGAGGGTACCAGAGGGTGTACAGTTCCACAGGTGCTATTTTTCAGATGAAAATTGTAAACCAAAGCTCAGACCACTTCTAGCTGTTTGAGACACCATGAGCAGAGGAATGTTCCCAGTACACTCCGGCCTGGATAACCACGTACTTTCAACATTATCTCTGCTTTGTTATTTCCCGTCACCGTGCCCCTCTCTGCCATGGCACCAGCGGGAATTTAGGAGAATTTAACGGTACTGAGAGCAGGTCCCTGTGTGCCTTGTAAATACACCCACATCGCACCTCAGAGATGCTGTGTATTAGTGACATGAATGAAGTGAAGCCCAGGATGAATGTAGCTGGTGAGAAGATGTAACCAGGCTTGTACAGGGACCTTGGGAATAACCGTGCCAATCTCTGTTTTAAAGGTCTGTTCCAGAATGGGGTTTCTGTTGCGCCGCTGCACAACTTTACGTACCGCTGGACCGTGCCGAAGCACGTCGGGCCCACGTCCAGCGACCCTCCCTGCCTGACCTGGATGTACAGCTCGGCTGTGAATCCCATCAAAGACCCCAGTTCGGGATTAGTCGGACCTCTGGTCATCTGCAAGCCGGGCACTTTGGATGACAACAACAAACAGGTAAAAGGGGATTTCCTACCATGCTCGTACCAGGTTGTTTCCTTGTAGAGAAAGGAAGCATCAGCAAAACATTAAGGAACATAATTAAAAAAATTGGATTTTTTCCAATTGGGATTTGGATGCCTCTTCCATGGAAATGTTCAAGACCAGGCTGGATGGGGCTTTGAGCAACCTGGTCTAGTGAGAGGTGTCCCTGCCCAGGGCAGGGATTTGGAACTAGATGATCTTTAAGGTCCCTTCCAACTCGAACCATTCTATGAAAATAAATGTACAACAATGTGAGTTCAGGAGAATCGAATCAAAGCCACGAGGCAGGCTAACATTGGGACAGCTGGTGCCCAGGTGCCGTGTAGGAATTACTAGTGTTCTGGGCTCCCAAGAGCCATCGTTGAAATGGCTTCTGGGCACTGCTTTAATACTCAGATACACTTGTCTGAACAGCTGTACCTTGGATGTGACTTGATAGGTAATTTTTGTCCTGAGACTTGCGTAGCCGGCTGCTTTCAGAGGCATGTGGAATATTCTTTGCAGTCTCGGAAACATTGAAAAGACATTTTCACTTACTTATAGGTGGTTTGCTTGAGTGATACAATGCTTTGAGGTTTGGGTGACCTTCATTTCTTCTGCAAGATCAGTTAATTTTCAAGCAGAGCTGGCTACAAAAAAGCCTGTGAAAATCCATGTCCGTCTTTATGCTTTTGATGAGAGAGAAGTGAAATCTGAAGGGTGACCAGAACTTCCTCTTGGAATTTCACTCGGGGAGAGTCTACTCATGGCAGCAAGCCTGGGGAAAGCAGTAAATTAATATACTGGGGAAGTGCAAGACAGATTAGCAGAGTTTATTGTGAAAAAACAGCAGGCGGCAGAAAACCAACCTACTGCCATCCTTGCCCACCTTGCGGTACAGATCGGGGACAGGCTGACAAGCCTGAAAACAGCTGCCACGAATCTCCCTGGAGGGGTTTGCTTTCCCTCTGCTTTCTGTGGTGGCAAGGTGTGGCTAAATTGGGAGCGCAGGAGAGATCGGTCTGTTTACACAGGGTGGAAATGTGAATCTCCTGAGCAGAGGATCGTGAAGGAGCTGTGATCATGATAAAACATTTGCAGGTGTTGAAAGAGTGCGAACAAAACAGAGACAGACTTGTTTGGAAAGGTAGGACAGGAAAAAATCACCTGGGGCAGCAATTCTGGCTCCACAATCTTAGGCAACCCTTTAATGAATGCTTAATTGGGAAAGGTGCACGGCCAGTCCTCCTGCACCCATGTGCCGCAGACTGGGAATCGCGTAGCCCTCTCTGCAGGGCATCTTCTCGGGTACCGCTGAGGAAGCCGATAGCAAAATGAGAATCTGGACAACACTGGGGACGCCCTTTTAAGCGGGAAGGACACCATGCTTGGGAATGCATTTCTTAAGAGAATGAACATTTTCAAGGATTTAGGGTAACAAAAAAAATAAATCCCCAATCCAAGCCTGTGGTAAGAGAAAGGAGGAGTGGAACATAGTCATCACCATTATGGGCTGGGCTCCGATCTCAGGTCTGATTTGGACAGGTGGTGAAACCTACACCTGAATGTAAAGGTGGTGGGGGAAGGAGGCAATGACTTCATATCCTTGGCTGGATTTTGATCACTTATGTGAAATATCATGGAAAAAACACAAGTGGTGCCTCTCGTGGAATAAAAGAGGAACATTCCACATGAGTAAAGGGACAGAGCCCTGGCCCTCAGTGAGCCAAGTTTTTAAGTTAAAGGGGAACATGAGTCAGGCAAAACAGCTTTAACTGTAAGGATAGTTAATTGGTGCATTTTGAAAATTAACAGCCATTATTATGGTTATATCTTAGAAAGGGATCGACAAAGAGTTTTACCTTCTCTTCAGCGTGTTTGATGAGAACCTCAGCTGGTATTTAAATGCAAACATAAAGTACTATTTGAGAACGGAAGAGACTTCTGTGGAAAAGGATGGTGGCTTCGAGGAATCAAACAGGATGCATGGTATGGCCTGATGCTGTTCCACATGCGGCGGCAATGAACCTGCAAAACACGGGGGTGCTGTTCGATGAAAGACGGAGCTGGGAGGCTGGAGTAGCTGTGTTGTGTTGGCCTGAAGTCAAGTGAGCGGGTGGGACATGGGACAAAGAAGCACGGCTTTCTTGGGAAGTGTGTCCTGAGCATATCTACAAGCAAATTACACTTCTGCTGGCAGGCCTGCCCTGTCAAAATGTACTCACAAAATGAATCTCTTGGCTGGTATCTACCTGCAGAGAGTTAATTGTTTTCTCCTTTGCAGCCATCAATGGAGTTATGTTTGGTAACTTGCCTGGGCTGAACGTGTGTGAAGGAGACAATGTGTCCTGGCACCTTCTGGGCTTGGGCAGTGAAGCAGATGTGCATGGAGCTGTGTTTCAAGGGAACACCGTGCAGATAAATGGGATGCGGAGAGATTCAGCCAATCTATTCCCCCACACGTTTGCTACTGCTTTCATGCAACCCGATAACAAGGGTAAGTGCCTGCACATCTAACTTAGCAGCGGGAAAAGTCTCCTGTTGTAGTATTTCGTCCTGTGGCTGATTCTTTAGCACAGTGTAAACTCTTACGGGGTGAGCTGTGCTTTAGATCCTGTTTGGTCCCATTTTTGAGGCCACAGCTCCTGCCTTTGCAGCTGATTCTGGAGAAGAACAAGAGATGCAGAATCTTGTCCCGTGTTGTCCCAGACTGATTCTCTAGGCTGCCACTTCCTATTAAATATTTGTAGTAACAGCCCCGATGGATATTGCTGCCTGTGACCCACAGAAACATGCAAACATGTTGGTCAGAATAAAATAGCAGAGAGTTGCCAGAGCTTAACTCCCCTGTCCGTGGCTTGCGGAGATTCACGTTTGTGACAGACCCCAGTCTTCCCAGTTTGCGGGACAGGCACACAATACTGTGTCTCATTCATACAATGTGACGGCCTCAGCTGCCAGTTGTCTCCTCCCCTCTGGCATTTGCAGGCTAGATCTCTTACTTAACCAGCCTCTCGGCAGTCGTAGCACAGCTATGTCGCTTTATTGGTTTCTAATAAGCTGGTTATTGTGTAAGAAAGCCTCCTGAGATGATTTTTTGTGTAGGACTTTGTTGTGCCATTCCTGCTTGGTTTCTCTAACAACCTCTTTTAATCTCGGCCTATGGCAACCAAGCTCCCTAAACAAACACCCAGATACACAACATACCGATGTCAAGCGCGTCACAAGCTCTGCATGGGAAACAGCTGTTTCCTGGGATCTTTAAAAGTAGCTGATTTCCTTGTTTGTGCTGCCTCCCTCAGGGATTTTTGAGATATACTGCCAGACGAGCAATCACTACCAGGCTGGGATGAGGGAACGCTACTCCGTTTCCAAGTGCGGAAAAAGGGATCCTGCTCCTGCCGCGCAGTACAAAGGGGTGCGGACATACTACATCGTGGCAGAGGAGGTGGTGTGGGACTACGCGCCTGACCGGAGCTGGGAGAGGGAACGGCACAACCATTCTGCAGAGAGGTAGAACCCTTCTTCTGGGGAAGCCTTTGGCAAAGTTTCTCAGTAGACATTGGTGAAGCCTGTTGGGTATCTTGGCCATCTTGCGACAGGGTGCATATGCCACTCCTGGTGGTGCTGCTGATGGGAGCTGCAGTCCCCCACGTCACTGTGCCCACCTTTGCAGCCAAAGCAGGTCTCTGGGAAACCCATCCAACTGTTGAACCCCCTGCCACAAGTTAGCTGTTTATTCACGGTGAGCTTTTTGGTATCTCAGCACTCATTCTGCATTTCTCAGCTACGCCGATGTATTTTTGAGCAACGAGAATGGACTGCTCGGTTCCAGGTACAAGAAAGCAGTTTATAGGGAGTACACCGATGGGACTTTCCAGACCCCCAAGGCCAGGACAGATGGCGATGAACACCTAGGGATATTAGGTAAGGATACATGCAGAGGGTACATCTACTCATACAGCCATGGGACTTGGACTCTAGAGCTTCGGTGGATAAGGGCTGTAATCTGAAGGCCTCCTAGATATTTAGGCATCTGCTGTGTACGCACGTGAGGAGAAATTGAGACTGTCTCCCAGCCAGGTCTGCCAGCTTTGGAGACAGCAGTAAAGAAAGTCCTGAATGCAGACTGAGTTCTCCTGCCTGCCTTTGCGTCAACTTGTGTCTCATTTTTCTCACTTGCATTTCTCTGACTGTAGAACAGATATTCTAGACTGACTTCCAGAGAACAGTCTGAAAGATGTAGGTGAAAATCTGTAGCTGTGAGGGAAATGCTTTTGGGGCAAAAGCAGACAGACCTTGGGAAGTAGAGGAGCACATTACAATGACCAATGGAAGTCTGTGGAGACACAGCTCTGTGTTATGAACCCAGGACTATAAGTGGTGCCAGAGCAGCAAGGCTGAGGCAGTATATGCCATTCAAAGTCAGCTGCAGCTCTGATTTGTGACACTGGCAGGCCAAACTAAATATTACCACATTTTTTGAAACCAGCAGCAAGACATGATCAAGACATTGTGAGACTTAGTATAGCAGTATTCGGAAATCAAGCCTTAGTTGTACTGGGCACAGTTAAAATGCCTAACAACCTTCATTTCTTTCATTGTGAAACTCACAGTCTGTTCTTTTTAAGACTTAATTGGGACTGGCCTCCAATTCTCTTTTTGGGAGGTAGAGATAAGGTAGAGAAGAGGGAGGGGAACATCATAAATATTATAAGGGAATATCTCTGGGGAGATGATGATGAGAGAGAGGTGGGAATATCCTCAGGAGCTACGTTGACAGTTTTTTGCTAGTCTCAGAGTACGTTCTTCCTACCTCAAGGTCCTTTTCTGTGGGCGGAAGTGGGAGATATTCTTAACATCGTGTTTAAGAACAACGCCACACGACCCTACTCCATTCATGCACATGGGGTGCTGGAAAGGGAGACAGGGCAGCCGCAAGTAGCAAACCCTGGTAAGTCACTGGTCTCCAGATGTATTCCTGTATGGGCTTAGGAATCTAACTTTAGCCTGTAGCTGGACTGGTTTCCTTAAGGAGGCTTAGATATACGTATTTTCGTATGGTAGAGAACTGGAACTGAACAATAACTGGTCTTTCAGGTTCACACTGCAGTTCTAGTGATATCACTAGGGAATGGCAGCCCTGGGAGTTCATATTCTGCTCTGACTTCTAGGATAACAGAATCACAGAATGGTTCGGGTTGGAAGGGACCTTAAAGATCATCTAGTTCCAACCCCTGCCCTGGGCAGGGACACCTCCCACTAGACCAGGCTGCTCAAAGCCTCATCCAGCCTGGCCTTGAACGCTTCCGGGAATGGGGCAGCCACAGCTTCTCTGGGCAACCTGTTCCAGCGCCTCACCACCCTCACAGTAAAGAATTCCTTCATGAAAAGAATTTCTTTCTGAAACTTTTCTGCATGCAGCCTTGTGTCCCCCACTGTGTGGTTTGTCTGGAGAAAGGTGGTGGTGGTTCGCAGCTCAGTCAGTCCCTGGTAGCCCTGGGCTGATGGCCCATGATGGGGGAAGCCTGCCTCTGTTCTTTGGGACCTGTACTTTTTGTGATGTGCACGATAGTATGAAAATAATATGAAACAGAAGAAATGCGTAATTGCTTGCCAGGACACTGACTAAAATCACCCATTTGTTTCATGGTGCAGATGCCAATTTGTATAATTTTTGGTCCCCTTCAATTTACGCAGGCTGTCTAAGCAAGAAACAGGTTTTCAGTTGGGACCTGTCTTTCTCAAATGTATTGCTAATATGCAAAGTAATAATTTTAGAAAGGAATTTGAATGAACATCATAAATATACTTCAAAAAGAGGAAAGATCTTCTCAAGCTCCATCTGTACTGAAGAGAGGTGGAATTTCCTTGGTCAGGTCCAGTCTCAAAGGCAGTAGATAAGACAAGAGTTGTGCTGATACCAGGTACTGTGTGCATCCTGTGACCCCTCTGCTTGGCTTGGGAGAGGGGAACTTCCATCCTGCTTTTCAGTGTTTGGGGGAGGAAGATGCAATGTCCAACAAAATCAGAACTGAATTTGCACTTGGGGGACAGGATCTTTTTTTTTTTTTTTGGAGAAGCTTTGCATGCTCAGCAAACCGGTGGGTGGGTGTATCACACTGATGTTGATGGTGCTTCTCTGTCGCTCAGGTGACATTGTGACTTACCGATGGGAAGTTCCCGACAGATCCGGCCCAGGGCCAAATGATTCAGCCTGTGTTCCTTGGATCTACTACTCCATGGTGGACCCAGTAAAGGTAAAATAGAAGTTAGAACCAGAAAAGCCCAGTTAGAGTAATTTTACACCCCCTCTAGAAAACAAAATGAGCTGGGGACAATTTAGAGGTTGGCCCAGCTGAGAGGCAGAAGAACCACCTGGTGACATATCCAGCATTCTCCTGGGAGAATAAATCCTCCAAATGTGTTCTGGTGTTTGTCCTTGCTTTTTCCTAACACAAAGCTTCATGAAACAATTCCACAGTCTTCTTGACGCTGACCTTCCTTGGGTTATTTGCAGAATATGAGAACATCTCCCACCAAGTCATGATTTCTATTAAAGAGAGCCGTAGGGCTAATTTAGAAAGGCAGAAATTGTCCAAATTAGGCCCCATAGATAAAGCTGCTAGGATCAGTTGTGACAGCACTGATTTCACAGGGAAACAACCTGGAGGATCGTGTAACAAACCATCACATTCAACCCAGAGATCATTGCCTTTTTGTCTCGAGTTGCAGACGTTTTTGCAGCCACAGAGCGGAGAATATTTTGATACCATTCATATTTATGCCTTTTGGATTTGCATTCGTAAGAGCGTGTATAGTCTCTGTTCTTGTGCTTTGGTAGCTAATTTTCACCAACGAGAGTACTTATGCAGTAGCACCGTTTTGTTTTAAGTGGGGTCATGCAGGGAACAGAAAATGCGGTTGCTGAAAGGCAAAGAACTGCGTACAAAAGAGAGGCAGAGAAGATCCTTGCCTCAGAGGGTTTTTCTCCTTCATTCTGATTAGGATATGTATAGTGGGCTGATTGGACCCCTGAAGATCTGCCGGAGAGGGGCCCTGCAGCCTGATGGGACCAGGAAGGATGTGAAGAGGGAGTTTGCTCTACTGTTCCTGGTTTTTGATGAAAATCAGTCCTGGTACTTGGAGGAGAATGTGGAACGTTACAGTAAGGGAAATCACAAGGACATCAACCTGCTGGATGAGAAATTTGTGGAAAGCAACAAAATGCATGGTAATGCCTGTTAAGCACCTAAGCACCCATTACTATCTACGCAAAGTTGATGTTGACCCTGCGACCTCTACAAGTGGTCAGCCACCCAGAACCCAAGAGCCTGACTCCTAGTGAATGCCCTCATCCTTTTCCATTGTCAGTGGCACAAACAGAATTAAACTGTCTGCTGTTCTCAATATTGCAGCACGTCTACGGCACACATCTTTGATCTACAGTGAAGGGTAATCATTACGGCTGTCCCTGTCAGGAAGCAAAGATATGGGCCAGAGAGGTTAATCTCTGGTGTGTCGAGTGACTTGGGCCAGGAAACAATCAAATGTGAAATTAACTTGTCAGACTAATTTCATTCTGTTCGTCTTGGCACCATTAGAATATGTTAGATTTCAAATTGATTGACTGAGCTATGTGGCTGCAATACATGGCTCAGTTGTTTTATCTGATTACCGAAAAGCTATTTCTACCATAGTAGGGTGAATACATTTTTTTTTTAATTAACATGTTATTTATGATAGTTTTTCTCCATGTTATATATGGGTCTATTTAAAGTATTCTTAGCAAAACAAGTCCCTTGGCAGTTGTGGAGATAAGAATAGTGAGGAGTTGCATTATGTGTACTATCCGTACTACTGCTTTAGTACAGGTGATACAAAGAATCTCCAAATACACATGTCCATTATTATAATCGTTAAGCCAATATTATAGCTATCAAAAGCAACGCACTGAAGTCGGATGCTTGTTTTGGGGTACAGAAAGTGCCTATGGCAGACCTGGGAGTAGAAGACCAGTGTTCCTGCCCTCAGATCATGTCTCTTTCTGTTTTATTCCCTCCGTTGTCATCTGAGCATTCAGTTCCCTCACTGTTTCGGTCTCTTTCCTGCGAAGCAATATTCCTTCTGGCTGTGCTAATTATGAAATAAAGTGCTGCCATGGAGGGATTTTACAAGTGATCAGCGTGTAATGTGTGCAGCCAGCATAAGACGCAGAATGGCAGGGTTGTCTGTTGGCAGGGTCTGCCTGTTCTCATTGTTCAGCAAGTAAATTGTTCAGATATATGTGTATGTTTATGTGTATATAGATATATAAATGTATTTCCCTATGATTGGACTAAGGTGGCCATTTTTACACATCTTGACTTCTAGAAACAACCGCCTCTGCTGGCTGACTGCAGGTTTTCAGCAAGAGGTAGTTTTTTGAGGTTTATTTGAGCTGAGCTACAGCATGGCCTTGGATGCAAGTCACTTTACTTTTTCCTATCTGTTAACAGATAGGAAAAGTAGTGAGCTGGAAGAGAGACTGCCAACCTTTTGAGAAGTCACGTGGAAGACACTAACTGCTGATGCACTGGTTGCTGTATGAGCTTTATAACGTCTAACTTGCCCTGCATGTTCTTCCTCTGCGATGGTTCAGCATCTTTGCCGTTTCAATAACAGCCTTTTCTACTCTCTCTCACAGCCATCAATGGGAGGCTCTATGCGAACTTGCCTGGGCTGACCATGTTCCAGGGTGAGTGGGTGAACTGGTACCTGCTGGGAATGGGTCAGGAGATTGATGTCCACACAGTCCATTTTCATGCCGAGACCTTCATATATAAGGTAAGAATATCCTGCTGATGATAAAGCAGAGACTGACCACCCGTATCATCGCTTTTGCTTGACTCTGGTGGACTTGAACTTTTCGAATGACTTCACAGCAACTTCGGCTCACTAGGAAAGGGGTGTGATTTTACACATCCAAACCTGACTCACTGGGCCTCTATATTGTGCTGATGTGTCTAACCCTTCTTAGGGTTAGGCTTTACCAGATTGTGTTGGCTTTCTCAGCTACAGCCCTGGAGCTGCTCTTTGAAATCTTTTTTTTTGGAGCTCTTAAAAACTAGTAGCACTGAAGGGGTCTCCAGTGACGCTGTAACGAGAATTTGCTTTCTGAAAAGATGCACAGGGCTCTGCACGCTAACAGCCGCCCTTCCCTTTGACAGAATGGCAAAAGCTACAGAGCAGATGTTGTGGATCTGTTCCCTGGGACTTTTGAAATGGTGGAGATGTTGGTTGGGAACCCTGGGACGTGGCTGCTTCACTGTCACGTGTCTGATCATATTCATGCTGGTATGGAGATACTCTTCACAGTCTTGCCCAGACCAGGTAGGGAGTTATCACTGATTCTTACTGTCAAACATCTAACAGCACTTTCTACTACCGCTGCTAAATTTTGAGTGTTTGCATCACGCTTGCAACTCTTGCATACCATAAACAGCCAGTTAATTGAGCAGATAATTAGTTAAGTACTATTAAGTTAAGATGTTCCCTTTGAATATGGTAATACTTGCAGGTGGAATTAATAACAAATTGGTTTCTGGGGTCTACATTGCCTAGGTTGTTATTATGAGTTTTATTTTAGCTTGTGTCCGAGAAGCAATGTTCAGCCATCAGCTAGTAGTTATTCTTACTAAGAATATTAGCTGTAATCTAAATGCACATGCTGAGCCTTCTCATTTCACCAGGAAACACTGGAAGGCGCTCAAAGGTGAGTGACACTCTGTGCTAGGTTTGGCTGCGATGGAGTTAATTTTCTTCATAGAATCATAGAATGGTTCAGGTTGGAAAGGACCTTGAAGATCATCCAGTTCCAACCCCCCTGCCCTGGGCAGGGACACCTCCCACTAGACCAGGCTGCTCAAAGCCTTATCCAGCCTGGCCTTGAACACTTCCAGGGATAAGCAGCCCATACGGTGCCGTGTTTTAGATTTATTACCAAAACAGAGTTGATAACACACCGATGTTTTAGCTATGGGTGAGCAGTGCTTGCAGAGTGTCAAGGTCTTCTGTTTCTCACTCAGTAGGCTGGGGTGTGCAAGAGGCAGGGGAGGGACACAGCCAGGACAGCTGACCTGAATTGACCAAGGGATGTGCCATGTAACATCGAGTTCAGCAATAAAAACAGGGGAGAGTTTTTTCCAAAGTAGCCGTTGCTCAGGGACAGGCTGTACGTCAGTCTGCTGGTGGCGAGTGATTGCTTTTTCATCACTTGGGATTTTTGGTTGGGTTTTTTTTTTCCCCCCTTCCCTTATTAAAATACCATTATCTCAACCCACAGGTGTGGTTTTCCTCACTTTTGCCCTTCCTGTTCCCTCCTCGATCCCACTGTAGGGTGAGCAAGTGACCCTACCAGCCGGGGTCAGCCCACCGCACCTCAGAGACTTTGATTTTTCTCTTCTTTCAAAGGCCAAAAAGCGTTGTGCAGTGGCAGGAGCGGGTCTGCTTTTGAAGCAGGTAATACAAAACCGCTCTTGGTGTGATATGGAGAGGGAAAACACTGACAGGAGAAAAGAAAACCTGCAAGCCCTGCAAAACCATGCTGCTTCTGGATCTGATCCTTGCCAAACATGCCAGGTTCTTGATTCTTTATCTGTTCAGCCCAATGCTTTCTCACCCTCTTTTTTTTGTTGTTTCCTTTCAGAGCCAGCGCTTCAAGTTGTAAACTACAGCACAGGTATGGTTTATGTTGCATTCCTAAATAGCGTCTGTGTGTGTGAGGCAGAGGAGGAAGGGAGATCTCTGATCAGCACCGAGATGTAGATCTGTAGGAGGAGAAGGGAGGAGCACGAACACCACCTACAGCCGCTCCTCTGTCAGGCCGGGCAGCGTGTCAGTCGGGGGCCTGGCCGCCGATGGATAAGAGGGAGGGTTCCGGCTTGGTTTGTTTATCTGTCCTCCAAATGTCTGTGCTCTGATGATAAAAATAAGGAAGTTGGGCTTGTTAGGCTTGTTGACCACGTTCGGTGAAAAAGTTTAGGGGCCTCGTGTCCTGTTGTACTTGCTGCATATGGATTCATCTCCAAAGGAGAGGGCAAGCTTAGAAACTGCCAGAGATTCAAAGGGTTTTAAAGGAGGGTGGTTGCAGAGGAGATGATTTTTCTTATCTCTCTTAATCAAAACCCAAGGGGCGCCTTAGATTAGTTGTCCTCCCTTCTTGGACTGTTAATGCCTGCGTGGTTTAGGGAATTTTCACATTCACCATTACTAGCTGAAGGGACCGAGTCAGCATGCAAACAAGCACATCTGCCTTCTGCTCTGTTTTTTCTCCAAGAAAAGAGTCTGAGCGCGTACCCTGGATCTTTCAGGTATTTTAAAGAACAGATATGAGAAGAGAATTGGTTGAGCAGGACCAGGGAGTAGTAGATAAGAACCCTTTAAAATTTTCTGGAAGTCTGAATAGTTAACGGTGGTGATTTATTTCCCTAATTTTTCATCTTTCTCCATAACTCCATTTTTCAGCTGCTGTGAATAAATCCAGCTGAGCTGATTTCAAAGCCAGCTCAGCCCAGCTGAAAATACAGCCATCTGCCTACAACTCTTCAGTCTTTCTCTACTGGTATTTCAGTCCTTGCCTTCCCAACAATGTTTTCCTCGCTCCAAATGGGTCTAAGGAAGAGGAGTAGGAAATGGGTCAGAGCAGTGGTGACAATGTTAAAAAATTTGATTTTTATACCATATTCAGGCATCAACCTGTGTATGCTCACCAGGCAAAAACCTTCATCAACAGTTGTTACCTGTGCAAATAGCCACTTTTCTCAAAAGGTTGCTACTGCCTCTGAGTGGAAGCGTAAGAGAGCTCAGGATCTTAAGTGACTTGCCGCTGGCATGACCGAGCAAGTGCACTCTGAAAAGTGGTGGTTGGGACAACAGCCATGTGCGTGGGGAGCTTGGAGCAGGCTGGGGAAATCGCAGCAGCCCCAGCCTGGACTCACGTTCTCATCGCCATTCTTTTGTTCCCAGCCCAGCCTCTGACTCCCCACACGAACTCAGTTCACCTCCCCCGTGAGCGGGGACAGCGATGGTTAGCTGATTGGGCTGAATAGCTGTGAAACACGGTGAGGTGGTGGGATGGAATGGATTAGGGAAAGAAGCATTCATTCTCTGTGTAACCTCAGGGATGAGGGTCAGTTGGACGGACAGTGACCAGGTCTCCTTTGACTTCTTTTGATTGCGTTGGGTCTTTCTTTTGCTCCTTTTTTATATTTCTTGGAACCATTCAGTTGTGGTGTTTCTGGCTCTCATTGGAACTATCTTTTTTGTGTCTCTCAGAGTTGTCACCTGAGGATAAGGATGAGTCCGAGAGGATCAGGCTTTTTGGAGCTAAGTTGGCTCAAGGGCAGATAGAAGCCACACTCATCGGTCTAGCCATTGCAGGGATGATATTATTCCTGGTCGTCATCTTCCTCCTGGGAGTGGTCATCTATCTTGAGAGACAAAAGAGGTTAAGACGCAATCGGAGGTCCATCCTGGATGACGGATTCAAACTCATGTCTAAGAAGAATTCAGGATTATAAAAGCCATGTACAAACTTCAGGCTGTGTGCTTGGAGCAGAGGCAGGATTGTTGACCACAGCAGAGATTTTGGGCCATCATTTCAATTGTACGCTGTACTTTTAGGTGCTGAGGAGGGAAAGCTGCAACCCTGACCTCTTCATATATCCTCCTCAGCACTCTGTGAAGAAAAAGTCCATCCAGGAGAGATCCAAGGACCCTTTGAACTGACCGAAGACAATTAACAAGAGTAAAAGGTCCTCCTAAAATACTCCTCTTCCCCAAGACAGAGAGGAGACACTTCCTCTATTTTCTTCTCTCCAGAACAACTCCGTTTGGTCTTTCTCAGCAGACCAGCTTAGGCCAGATTCCAGTCATGCTCCGTTGCCAGAGCTGAGTAGGGCATTGTCTCCCAAGAAACTGGAGCCTTTAAACTAATTAATCTGAAGGGGGGAGATGATCTTTTCATTTTTGTGAATCAAATAAGAATACAGAAGAGAAAATGTTAATTTAGGTTTGGATTGCTGGGTTTTTTGATGAGTAATTGGACAGATGCAAATTCGGGGCAGTACATGTCACAGTGTTTGAGAGAGCCCCACAAGGAGCATGACAGGAGCTGTGCCTCACCATCTGCCTTACTATGACACATCCTTCTGCTCCCGGCACCCCAGGCAATGTGCTTTGATATCAGGCATCCTGTGTCTTGTGCTGGGAGAAGAAGCTTTCCCAAGTGCTGCAGAGCATCCTGGAGACTTCCCAGTTCTCTGTGTCTGTGCGTGGGAAGGGCTGTCCCTCAGCCCCTCTGCAGCTCCTTGGGCAACAGGGTCCTGGATGCCGTGATGTTCTGGGATGTGGTTTGCTCTCTCTTTATTTCAAATACATTTTAATGAAGTTATCTCCAGAGCTGGGCTGTTGCCGTGTTACTGCTGGGAGCCAAGCCAAAGCCTCAGTCCTGTGTGAGCTCCTTGGGACAGAAGAAGTCAGGGAGTGTTTCCCCCATCGTGGTGCAGCGGCAGTTTTGTCCAGGCAAACATGGCAACAGTGAAGAAGGAGAAAGCTAAAGTGCCGGTGGAATTTAGCAGTGTGGAGAAAATGAGCTGCAGTGTTGAGGTAGTGCAGCCAGAGATAAGGGAGTGCTTGCTGTAACGAGGGCTCGCGCTAAGGGGACCCTTGCCGTCTAGATAGCACAGAATCACAGATGTTAGAGGTGGAAAGGCCTGTCCTGATACATAAATGCTTGTGGAGCGTTGCTGTCTACTGAACCCTCTGTGCCTAATGACAGTGTCCATGGGGAGAGGTGCTGGGTGCTGGGGGGAGCCTGTGTGGAGCCAGGAGAGGACGGGGACACGGTGCCTCCTCTCTGGCCCTGGCTGTGCCTTTGCGTTGGGGTCGGGCACCTCCTGGTGCCTGCTTTCTCTGCTACAGCCAGGAGCCAGACTGCGGGGGTGGGTGGTGTAGCCTGTGACTGACCCCAGAGCTTGGTAGCCCACCTGGCAGGCTGTGGCAGCCATCCTCCAGCAGCAGCCGTGCCCACACACATCACGGTCGCATCGCCCTGCGTGTCAAGTGCCAAGCGGTTCCCTATAAAATAACTATCTTCCTGGCTCACCCACAGAAACCCCGTTGTCTAAATGGACGCAGGTTAGTGCTTACATATTTCTGTCCCTGGTTTGAAATTGGAAAGGGCATAAAAGAAATCCTTTCTGGGTGGCTTTCAGAGGCAATTAAAGCAGAGCCAGCTAAATGGCTGTAATGACAAGGGACTGCTGTAGGCTATTTAGGTATAACAGCACCATTTTATTGAGAACAATAGTTATAACATACTTAATCATGCTCAATTCATATCGGGTCCCTGCATATTTCCAGCTGCCCTTTCCTTTGGCAATGGGGACAATGCTCATTAATTTCCTTTCATTACACTTCATTAAGCCCGGTGAGGAGCTGGAGTGCTGTTGAATGCTCTGAACATGGGTATTTTTTGCTCGTTGGCAACCCTGGTTCAGCTGTTGTTGCAAACCAGAGGTTTACAAGACCACCAGTCCTGGATGAATTTTTAGAAGCTATGTCATCAGAAGTAAGAACCAAGCAGGAAACCCTAATTATTTTTTTCCCCTCCCTTGGCTTATGGAAAAAGTAGATCAAAAAAATGTTCTCAGCCCACACTGAGACAAAGGAGTTAGTGAAATGTATTTACTTTCTTCAAGAAAGCAGAAAGGGAAGTCACCCTTTCTTCAGTTCTTCAGCCAGTAGCCAGGGCACTGAGCTGGACGACAGCGGACTTGGGTTTCAGCGCTGGCTCCGAAGCAGGGCAGCACAGGGACTGGAGCTGGGTCTCCAGATTTGCACGCGTTCCTTACACAGCAGGCTGCCGAAATTCCTCCAGCTTAATGTTTTTTTTGGGGCCAAGTGGAGCATCAGCAGCGGAGGTGTCTTCTCCAGCATTGGTAGTTAAGATGCTCTTGAGCCCACACTCCAGAGGAGGCCTCAGCTCAGTGGCTGTTTTGGAGAGGACTGTGTCCTCTGATAAGCAATTCCACCCCAGACCAAGAAAACTCAAGGGAAAGCTTTGGACAAAACAGATCACTTTGTTAAAACTTTCTGTTGCAACAAACTGTGAGGAAGAACAGTTTATCAGCAGCTTCAGAACTGCTGCTAATCATAAATTGGCTCTCCCAGCCGGTGGGCTGGGGAGGAAGAGGAGAGATGTTTCACAGTTCTGGTGATGCTGAGCTGGAGCCGGTGAACAAATGTGTGTTTGCTTTGGCAGCAAGCCTTCTCTCTGAGCATCCTACAGCATCTTGTTTGTGCTTATCCCTGATGCGTTTTTTGGCTACCAAGGAGTCACCTTCTCCAGAAGACAGCAAGGGGGGCAGGATCAAGGTCTCGGCACTGCTGCTCCACAGGGAGACACTGGGCTGGCAACAGGTCCCATGCTGAGCTGAGGCAGTAGATGAAGGGAGTGCTCCTGCTGCTTTTGCCAGTGCAAAATAAACCAGCCCAAGGTAAAACTCGGTTCTGTAGTGGTTCGAGATAAATGGTTGACAATAACACACTGAAAAGGATTGGAAGTGCTCACGTTGATTCATTAGCGTGACTCAGCTCATGGGGACAGAAGAATAGAAATACATGTATACATGCTTTTAGATAAGTAAATACTACATTTAAAAATATGCTATATTTTAAATCCTTAAAAAACAAACAAACAAAAAAAAACAAAACAAAAAAAAAAGCCAAACCAAACAACAGCAACAAAAAGACCAACCACAAAAATACCCCACCCCACTTCAATCCGTGCTGCTAGTAAGAGTCCAGAACAGGTTTATCTTCATGGGAAGAACTAGTCTCTCAGGTTTTGTATGGGATAAACGTAAGACGTAGCTAATATTTCCTATTGTATTCACTTCAGGTAGTGTGGTTTTGCCTGCAGTTTTAATATCATCCTTCCTGGGCCCCAACTAGATGTGACAGAACTTTTCAGAAGTTTTACCTAGATGACTGCTCACCTATTTAAAGTTACCCACGCTCTTCCAGGCTGTCTTAGGGGGGCTGCAAAGCTGAGTTACTCATTTATATGTCAGCAACTGGATGTTTGCAGCAGGGCTGAGATGAAAATTCCCTTATTAGTGCTGTCACCTTGCTCCGTAATGGGCACAACCACCACTACATTACTTTAGCAGGTAGGTATTGCATCCTTACTCCGTGTCAGTGCCAGGCTGGTGTTCAGCTGACATTCCTTTATACTCCCACGCATTCTATGGATGTGAGAGATGCGCGAGTCAAAAGCAGGGTGCCTTTTGGATGTGCGTATAAAATGCTGTCTCAAGTTCCCACCCCCCCCTGCCCCCAACCCCCAAAAGTTAATGTCAAATTAACATGAAGCCCGCCGTAAAAAAGACTAACACTGCCAATTGTCAGCGAAAGGATGTGAATGTCTTTCAGGTGTAATGCGGTCTTTAGTTCTGAATTAAATGTGTGGCTTAACGTGCAAGCTTGCTTTGTAATATATAACCACCACGTGCGCTGTTTACGGTGGTTATAATTTTGTTGGCACAGCAAATTACAGGACTGACTGTAAGTCTGGAGCTACGTGCCGATATACTGCCTGGGGAAAGGAATGCGAGCACAATAGCTGCCAAAAGAAAGGGATCTGCAAGATCACAACCAGAGGATGGATCTGAGCACAAGTAAAATCTGGCCTCCAGCTTATTCCTACGTGGAATATAGGAGCAAGGCCATATGCGTACACAAGGTACCAAACTTGCCAAAGCATTAGTCTCAGAAACAATTGATGAATTTAGTCACAGACTATTCTGGCGATGTGAGAACAGCAGGACTGGGCATGTGGTTGATGAAACAGCTATTACTGGAAATTAGCATTTATGGTGTTAAAATGCAAAGACAGCCTGTTTTGGAAATCAATTCGTTTGTTAATTTGCTCCTATTTGGGGGAAAGTAAATCTATTACTCAGCAGGTGGTCTTGATAAACCTCAGATCCTTTGGTGTTCTTGAGAGACAGGCTTCATTCTGCATTCTTAAACCGCAGGAAGGATGAAGAGATAAAATAGTCACCCATCCCCATTGAGCCCTAGAAGAAGAGTAAGGGAGTGATTCAGTCTGTTGGGAGAAGGTACAGGCAAAAATCCTGCCACATAAGGGACAGTTAAATAGGTGCGATGCTGCTGGCAGCGTGTCTGATGGGCGCAGGAGAGAAAAGTTCTCTCTGTTATTCAGTATCATCAAGAATAACAAAGAAATTATGTATTATCTTTGTGTGCAGGAGGATGCTGATGTAGTGAGAAGTTTTGGAATCTGTCGCTGTAAGGATCTTACAGAAAACCGTGCCTGTAGGACCTTCCTATCAGATCCTTATTTTTCATATTTAGGGGTTATTTTCTTCGAATGAAAGCTTTGACTTTAGAGGTAAGCAAAGAACAGCCATCTGCTTTTGGTCAGGATGGCTTGCTTTGTGAGAAACAAGCAGAAAACAAAGCTCAGGGTGCTAGGAGAGCACAGTGCATCCCTGACGGCCCGCGGGCTCCTCTTGTCAGAGGCCGCGTCCAAAACAGCAGTTGCCGTGCTGCGGGAAGGAAGTTCAGGGTGTCATAGGGAGGTTCCTTCTCCACTTGTCAGTGCGAAATACAGAAAGGTCCTAAGTCAAACACAACATGCCGTAAGAGTCCGCTGGTGTGTGCTCTTGCAGTTTCAGTCCCTCCAGGTTTGGTGTTTACCCATCGGTGATTTTACAGATCTCTGCTGTCGCCGCGGCTGGGAGGCGGTGGGCTGAGTGATTTACAGTTAGGTTCTGAAAAGCCCACCGAAATCCAACGTGTTGAGCAAAACTGGGTATAGGGCTAATGACTAGTCCAATTTACAGACTCTCAATTTGTTAAGCATCGAAAAAAAACCACCCCGAAGTGTAACAGCAATGCGGGTTTCAAAACAGGGGGCTTGTTAGCTGGGTTACATTTCGCTGAAAGCGCTGCCGTGCTCTGGCTCGTCTAGCGGAACTCATTAGTGGTGCATTGAGCTGAAGTATTCTTCAACCTTCTTTCATCAATACTCCGTGAATACACAATTCAGTAGGTTACAACTGGCACGTCGCCCCAGAGAGCTTCCTTTCTGCTGCTTTTTGTCGGTGCAAAAAGAAATCATTCTCGGCAGGGAGAGAAGAATGTTTCATTTAATCTGTGCTTTGGCCTAGGTGTTCAACATCACGTCTATAAATCTATGTACAGATGCTTATGCACACATGGACGTTTTTGCACTGGCCCAATGCAAAATATCCTATTAAAATGGTTGTGTAGCCACACAGGAGGGTCTTCATCGTCCTCTGCCAGCCCCGTGGCTGGTGGGATCTCCTGTCCTGCACGAAGGTCTTGCCCTGCTCTTACCCAGGCAGCTCCCTGTAAAGCTGAGCAGGCAGGACCGTTTTCCGTTTCTCGAGGCATGTCATGCTTTTAAGTTGTACTCTCTTTTTGTTTCACAAAAGAAAAAAAAAGCCAACGCACATTTCCTGACTGAAAGGTTTTTCTTCAATAAAACTGAAACAGGCATTCCGGCTCTGATTTCTAAAAACCTGGGGGAGATTTATGTCAAAACTATGAGTGCTCTTTCAAAAGGTGTTCACAATGGAAAATAGAAATTATCCCTTCACTTTACACAGATGTTTTGATGGTACTGGAACGTTTCATTTGTTTTTTACAAGGTACGACTGAAACTTTAACAAAATAGATATCAATAAAGTCTTGACACAAGTTTTTCCCACTGTCTCTTACCTTTTTGCATTTCAGGAGATTTACTCATTCCCTCCTGTCATCTGGAACTTAAAGAGTAAGGATATCTATTATTAAAAATGCTAGCCACCTACCTAAACGATAAGGCAGGAGAAATACTGCTGTCTGTTTTCGTACCTGAAAATGACTTAAGGAACAAATATGTGGCTTGCTCAAGGTCAGAGAGGTAGAAAACTGGTCAGGGTGGGTCTAGAGCCTACAGCGGCTTGACTTTGAGTTTGTCCCTTTCTGCAGCCATCGTCACGAAACCACGGCAGCAAGGAACCTCGTGAAGCAAAGTTGTCCCCTGAGCACAACGGCTGCCCCTTCCTCGTGAGCCCATGTTCCTCCCACCACCTCCCTGCCCATCTACGCTCTGTCTAGAGATTTGGCTGCAAGTCTTGTGGCAGGATAGCTTGTGGCTCTTGGTTTTCCCTCAGCAACTTTTAGAGATCCTCATCTTAGAGGTGTTTCACGAATTAGGCTGGAAGAACCAGCCAGGATCCCTCGGTGTAGCTAATTGCCAGCCTGAGAAGCCCAGTGTATGATGAACTACCTCTGGGCATTGTGGTTGTGTCTCTTACGCCTTCGTTAATATTCCAGATGCGTAGCTCAGAAATGGCTCCCTCATGGGTGCTGTTCTCTTCCTAGAATGAGTGGGACCCGCAGGGTGGAGAATTTGATGTGAAATTGCAAATTGTAGATGTAATAAATATCAGGTTTTAATGTTGCTTTATAACGAACCTTCTGGGAAATCTGTTGCTGGTGTCACGGCTGAGTTATGTGATTTCCCTTGGGTGAAGCTGTACAAAGGTTTGATAAAACCAATTGCAATGTTTCATTAGCCAGCAAATTCCCAAAAGGCTGATCATCCATCATAGCATCCAATCGCTGTCAGCAATGATTCAGGATGTGAGACAAGGCCACATCTTTGAGAAACTCAGATAAATTGCTGTCAAGGTAAGTCATCATGTTCAAGCATGTTAAAAGCCTGAAGACTGATTACAAGGCTGTTGTGGTTTTGGCCAAATTGGCCCATGGCCAGCAACAGATGCTCCCCCCCCAGCCTCTTGTGCAGGAGAGGAGGAGGGGAGATTAAAGAGATTTAGGAGTTCAGAAGAAANAATTTTGGGTCCCCTGTCCTGTCCGCTCCTCCCCACAGGTGGGACCCCTCTACGCTTTTCCACTTCCAACCCTCCAACGGGGCAAATAACGAAATGAGCTGACTTTGGTTGTTATAGAAATAAGTATAAGCAAGAGCCTTTCTCCGTACCATTCCTTGGCACAAGCTGTAAACATTGGTCTTACCACTTTTAACGACCCATTTTAGACGCAACATGCTGTTAATTTCAGAGAGTTAGAAGAGGCCTAGCTAAGAAATAGAATTACTGAACAGAAAGTTGGTTCTGTTTTACCTCAAACCGGGACAAGGGCTCACAAGAGAAGTGGAGGGGTCGTGGGGAAAGGAGTCTTGAATGATTCAGCTCAGCCATGGTAGTGCAACGGGTGGAAATGCCCAGGGGCACCAATTTAGTTAAAATAATGGTTAATGCCTACATGCTGTAACCTAAGGTACTGGCATCTTGAGAGCTTACACAGGGCTTCAGGAATAAATTGCTACTAGCTTCCTTATTTTCTAAGAATTTAAATAGAAGTAGGTGATGTTGGCATTTCATGCTGCATTACAGACAGCAATTTCATTCTTATCCACGGGAACCTCAGTATTGCTGATACAAAAACCATATCAGGAGTTGCTGGATTTTGAATAGGTAGGTGAAATGGAACCAAGGTTTAAAATCCTTCTCCTTCCATTTTGCCCAAGGAAAACCTAACCAAACCAAACGCCTTCTCAGGTTTTGCCTATCTTCGATCAGTCTTGCAAACAGTAATTCAGTAATCATCAAATACCTGTGTCCTGAGCCATGCAACCGCTGTAGTTGGTCTGTGGTCTCCGTCAGCTCTTTAATTATGCAGGCATGGTCCACTAGGACTTTCCTATTAATACTTTTCCCTTAGGTTGCTTTCTACTGCATTATTTAACCGACTTTCTAAAACCCCACCGCCTCAGTGCTGCTTTGTGACAGCAGCTGCTTTATGGGTTCCATCTCTGCTTACCCACCAGGATTTGTCTCACTGACCACCCACCTCTCCCAGGGTCTCCTGGTGCTCCACACGCTCCTCTTGAACTGGTTCTGTGGGTCATTTGTAATGGCAAGCTTTACTGCCTCTTGTCTGCGAATTGTGACTCTTGGAAAAATAGCGTATTTGTTTTAAAAGTGTGTTGCCATGACAATGCCACATCTGGATCTTGTAAATATGTGGGAAGTGTTTATTGTTAAACGGGGGAAGATGAGACTCACCTCAATTACGCGTTAGGTGCCTATTCGTAACCGGGAACCTTCGTATAACTGGGAGAGTCTGGGGTCGGTAGAGTGGATGATGATTTTGATGGAACAGGGCATGCAGGTGTGCTCTCATGCTGTCCACTAGGTTATTAAAGCACACGTTCAGAGAACCTGGGGTTGGTGATTTATGCCGTGAATATTGCCCAGCTCTTGAGGAACCAAGTAAATTCTGTAAAAAAAGAAACTCTTTCTGCCTACAAGACTAATTCCTGTAACAGCTCTGAAACAATTGCTGGTATGGATTCTCTCTCCCACGTCTCTAAGAGCTAAGCTCTCAAACCTTATCTAGCTGTCACTTAAATTGCAAATTTTAACTCTAGATTGGATTGATGAAGCCCCAGGTTCATTCACTCACCCATTTTTTATCTCTATTCCACAGTACAGAGTGGATAATCAGGCATTTTCCTCACATGTTCCTCACCGTTTTGCAAACCCACAGTGAGAGTTCATCGGCTCACCTGGAAGCCATACATATTTATTCTGGCACTTGCTTTTAGATTACTTTCACTTCATGCAGAAACCAGTGTCATTTATAAACGTTCAGAGAAGCTTGTTCTCAGCCATTTCAGCCCACGGGTGACTCCGCAAACGAGCCCGTCAAAAATAATGCCTTTGGCGAAGAGCCATGCAACAAGCTCTGAGCTTTCCTTGCTGTTAAGAAGCCTTTTGAAAGTTCAAAAAGCAATGGCTTCTGAGGCTCTCCCCGGTCTGCTCAGCCCATGCCATTTCCAGGCGCTGCCGCCGTGTTGCTGTGTAATTGGGCTGTGATTGCAAATGTTCTGACAAGCGCATGTTCTAACAAGCGCCACACAGACTTCCAGGGTCTGGCAGCGGCTGAGATTTCATGCTGCTTGACGGTAAGACTGTAAGTGTACAAAGTCCTCGCTACCAAAAAGGTAACCATGGAGTTGGAATTTTCTGTTCCATTACATGAAAAACAATCCGAGTGCTAAAACCTCCCCAGGCACATCTTCCTTGCACAAACCAGCCTGTACCCACCTCCTAGGAAAGCAGCTACGGACCTGAATGCTCTACCCAAGATAATGATTGAAAGCTCACTCGGGAGGTTGTGCTTTGAAACATGGCTGGATGAGCAGCTGGGGGGAGATGGAAAGTCTGATGAACCCCACCTGAGGCTTTACATATGTTCACCTGCGCCTTTCTGGGGTCTACCCTTAGACCACAAGATGAAGGTGTTTGCCCAGCTTTCTGTAGGCTAAAGATATATAAATTACTAAACGGAATGGAGGAGAGTCAACAGATTCCCGTATGCTTTGTCTTAAGGTAATGGAAAATGAATTTCACCCTGTAGGAAGGAAAGGGAACAAACATTAACCGGGTTCGTTCCACTGGGAGGCCCAGCACAACGAACTCCCTGGTGCAGGGCACGATCCCACCAGTGTCAGAGCTCAGCTGGGCTTCTGTGAGACCCTTGTTTGCTTTATGTGATAAAAAAGAACCTTCTCAGTAGGTCATCTACCTGTTGCATTTGGCATTGTGATGCTGAAACACTGTGAAGAGACAGAAATAATTTTTCGTTACTGCTGAGTTCCTCCTTGGCATTCCCTAGTTATGTATCACAGCAATAGTCAATTGGCTGTGGCCAAACAGGATTAGCTGATTCTGCAGAGCACAGCTTGGAGAGGCAGAACGTAGAGAATTAATTGAGGGAAAGTCTGCAGGGGCTGCGGAAGGGAAGGAGGCTCCCGGAGGAGAGGGAGTCAGAAATATGAATTGCAGTTCATCCACAGGGCTTCCAAGTAGGCTTCTCTTGAGGAGTGATTTTCATTTCTCTCATGCCTCCATGAGAGACCTGTGTGATGACTTGCTCCGTCGTCTGCTGGCAAGATGTGGTCAGCTACCACATGCAAGTACCCAAAACTACTAATAAGCCACGTGCAGAGAAAGCCAAGGATTCCCCTTCAAATCATAAAGACTCCTAGAGAGTGATCAGACACCAGTGAATGGCTTGGGAAAGCCAGGTTCCTCACCTACCGTCATGGCGTTTGACCTGCTCCTGAGGAATCTTCTAGGTCTAGCAGGGAGCGAGTGGTTCCTTACACTTGTTAAGAGTAAATTGCTGCTACTTAAGTAAGATCACGTTTTGAGAGAGAAGGACTTACAGAGTTTTGCAGCTAGTCAGAACACGCCAGCAGTTTACAAATACATGTTTTTTTTCTAGTTATCAAGGAGCAGAATAGAGTTTAGCATCATATTAACTAAAATATTGAGGAACGCGCTCTAGAAAAACTGCTTTATCCCTTTTCTGGGCTCCAGGCAGCTGCGTCAGAGCAGAGATAAGGGAGATCACTGAACTCCTTGACTTGCATTTCCTGCGGCACCGAGTGAAACCCAAGCGCTGATTCCCCATGTCACGATGGGTGGCAGTGTCTTAACAAAGAAGCAAAAACATAGCGTAGGTAAGGTGTAAACCTTACGACACATCCCACAGTCTGACAGACTGCTGGCTTATCTCCTTCCTACATATATTTTCTATCTTCTCTAATATTTATATAAAAATCAAGGCAGGCAGAGATAAGATGTCTCATATGGGCAAGTGCAAGGTATTTGCTGGCAAGAGTGTGTTATTGGGCACAATGGTATATTGGTGAGGTGGAAGGCAGGTTTCAGAGGGAAAGATCCCCATGCCAAATGAACCTGGATAGTATTTATTTGTTTGGTTTTTTTTTTTTTTTTTACAATGAAGTGTTTCTCATTTCTAGTATGCTTTAAAAAACAGAAGAACTGTCAATGCCCATGTCACTTGTTGGTTTCTGCAGCATTCCCCCCTAGCTCATGTCCCCAGCATAGATGCGGCTCCCCACCGACCCTCTGACCGGTGGTGGAGGTGGCAGCTCTCTTCTGGGCACCTGTGGTGGGACTGGTCTGATGCTGGGGGGGGCAGGGACAGGGCTGAGGTCTCATCTGAAGCCGCAGCCGCCTGACAGAGCGGGGCCCCACTGCTGCCCAGCTCAGCCCGCTGTGCCCAGCTCCTGCCAGGGCTTGCTGTCTCCCCACGGGTCACCATCAGCCCCGTCTTCTCCACAGGTGTCTGGTGCTGGGGCTGTTCCCCAGGTGTGCTCAGCTCTTGCAGTTGCAGCCCGAGACGACGAGTGCTGCGCTTTGTGGCAAATGTCCCAGAAAAGCCCTCAAGGCTGATAACTTCAGAGCTGGAATCGCCTGGAGGAAATATTCTCCATTCTCAGAGCACTGTCAAATAGAAGCCCTGACTTTCTAGACCAGGCAATTTTCCTTTAACGCAGGTTTTGTTTTGTAAGTATATGAACATCATATCCATTATTTCACTCAAGCCAAGCAGCCAGAAGGGAAAAGCAGACGGCAGATCACCCCAGACGTTCAGCTGGAGACCCTAACGTTTAAAGTCATTACTAGCCCTCCAAGCGACACTTAGGGAAAGTCATCCAAAAGCACCTGTAATAGATAACTCTGGTCCACGGCACAACTCTGCCGGGCAGAGCCCACCCCAACCAGGAGGAGCCACCACTCTCTGGCACAGCCTCGTCCGCAAAAGTTCTTCCAGGGCTCCTCACTCCTGACTATCTGCACCCCGAGCCAAAGTCTGCCAGCCTGGAAGCTTTAACCTCCTCTCTGTTTGTCTGAAGTTTGCGGCAGATCTCCTCCGTCTGGAGCTACGGGTTCCAGTCCTGGATAACCCCCGCCCAGACCTTTCCAATACGCTATCAAAACATCTTGGTTTGCGCTGATATTCCTCACTAACACGCTGAGACACGCTTTTCATTGCTGTCAAAGCATTTGGCGCAGACATCAGCACACCTCCCGAGTCCTGTGTTTCAGCTCTGAGAAGCTGGCTGCGTAGAAAACGGAGGAAAAAAAAAATATCATTATTGTCCGAGATGCTAATTAATAACAGACTGACCAAGGTGGAGACTAGAAATTTGGGGCTGGTTTTGTCTTCACTTGGCCTGCTTTTTCTATAGCAAAAAGGCAGTAAAAAAGAAAAGAATCCTAAACCAAGCATTTATGCAGAGCTACTTTCTGTGATTTATTTTCTTTTTAACACACGTAGGGATCTTTTAAATGATTATGGTTTTTTACTGCTTTACTTCCCAGCAATTCTAGCCGCTCAGCGTTTGCTCCAGAAGCGTACTGCCCAACCCATGTCAAGGCACAACCACGGACCATGGGATAAAAAGGCATTCTTTGTTTGCAGGGCTTGTTGTTTTGCTTCAGGTTGACTCACAGCAAATGTTCCAAAATGACTCAGAAAGAGACGATACTTAATTATAGAGACATTCCGTACTAGCATCTGAGGTTCAGCAACTTAAGATGCTGTTGCCGATAATAACAACTTTGACTAATAGCCACTTCCATTCAAGACTCCAAAGGCTGTTTGAGCATTATCCTGTTAAGTTGGCTGAAGAGGTCTAAAAAACTGCCAGGCACAGAACCCTCTGCCCAGCTTGGGAGAAGTTTGGATGTAACCCAGGGCTACTTTGCTTCAGATTGTCTGCAATTAAAAATTCGTAATACCTTCTGGAGGTAAGATTTATGTGCAAATCAGATACACCCTGGTGGCCAGCCACATAAAACCTTTTTTGGCCAGGGTTAGAGGTGCTGTTGTTTTGAGCGGATGAAATGAGACGTCCTGCTCTCAGACAGATTATTATTTTTTGATCTTTCACGGGGCCAAATTCTGGGGAGGTGTAGGAAAACACAGACAATAAGAACACCATTTATTTCAAAGGGAGCAGGATTAGAGTTAAAGACAGGACTAACAGTTATTACCGCTAGGCTACTTTTGCGACGTAAGGTGCATTTCTCGGTGTTTTGGCTTAGTCTTTGGTCAGCGCCTTTCGAGCTGCTGGGATGCCATTTAAACTAAACTTGTGCTTCGGAACACTGTCTTCAACTCAGCTGAGCTAGAGGAAAGCAATACAGGACTGCAAGTACATAAATCGCCTTCCTTCAGGTGATCATCCTTCTTCTGTTCACCATCCCCTTGGTGCCAGGGGAGCATTAAAGCGGGACACCCCGAAAGCCCAGATGCCCAACTGGCAGTGCCCGGCGAGGCAGCCCCACGGCCACTTGGATGAGGAGCTCCAAGACTTTTAGAGCTTTTAACAAGCCTATTGGGCTTTTCAGAAACCCACCTTTTTATTTCTAGGGCGGCCACTTGTGCTATTGTTAATGTAGTCACAGCTGTTCTTGGTTTAAGACATTAAGCAGAGTCCCAGGTGCTCATTTTATGGAGATTAATAATTAAATTGGCAATTTTATAAAAGAAGCCTTGCTCCTTGCAAGCAGTTCCTCAACTGCTCGGGCTGCAGGAAAGCTCTTTCACAGTAAAATCATGTGGTTCCTCTTTGTTTGAAAGCAAATCCTTCTCTCTTCTATAAGCTTGAAGACACCTGGAGCCTGGGAGTTCTCTGGAAGGTGAGCGGCTTGTGACTTTGGCCAGTTCTGTTGTTCCTCCTTTATTACCCTCGTGAACCAACTCCAAAGTTGTTACAGACCTGCGAAGTAAAGGTGTAATGAGTCAAACCAAATAACTAAAAAGTGAACATCTCCCAACTTAGATTATTTGACTCCCCAAAATTGCCTCCCCCTGGCTAACTTAGGACAGCCGCAATTGCTGTATGATCTATTGATGAACAAAGGAAATATAAGCCATTAAAGAAGGCGTCTGTGTGTGTTTAATGCCTGTGTCTGCCCAACCTGAAGAGAAGTTCCTTAATTTAAGTAACCAGCAGCAGGAAGGAAAAAGTGCAGGAAGTTGTAGTCTGTGTTGGAAACCTCCCACGTAGGAATGCCCCCGTAGACTTTTGTATATCTTTTCAAATTCTGACTGTTAGGAAAAAGGTAATACGATCTCAAACTTTATTTCTTTTTCTTCTGCCGTTGCCTCCTTTAAAGCAGTTCTTCCAAGCGGAGAGCCTCATAAATTCCTAGCAACAAGTGCAGTCTTTGTAGGAAATTAGTTTTGATGATGACTGCAGCCCCCGTGGCATCGTTCCTGTTTGAAATGCACCGGTATTAAAGAATGAATGACGTTATCTTAAAAAATGTTTTCTGGAGGCACATGAGGTCTCGTCAGACTGCATGATAAAGCAAAACCTCTAGGGCGCTTTGACTCAGTCACTTTTCTCTTTCCTTTAACACGTGCTTCCCTGCACCAATGGCCTCCTGTTTCCAGTGACTCAATCCTTAGTCTTTCAAGACAGCCCAATAAAGAAAAAGAATGGCTTTATCTATTTTTCAGAAGCATTTTTGCCTTTATCGTTATGTTAGTTACTTCCAGGACAGTGAACAGTTCAGAGCTTGCTAATGGGTTCTTGCTGAGCTGTCTTCCTTCTGATTCATAGGGAACAAAACATGGAAATGTTCTTCTAGTCCCTTGCTTATTTTAGATGGACGAGGTACAAGGGAGCCTCTTTGATTATTTTTTTTTTTTTTTCTTGCACTCACTCTTGTAGCTCACGTTGCAGAGAAATAGATAAGCACAGGTGCTTACCTAGTATTCTTTCACTCACTTCCAAGCAACTCTTCTTGAATACTTGTGTGATGGGGAAAAAAACAAGACTGAATAACTTCTACTCTGCTAATCACTAGTAATTTACAGTATTGCAAAGAACTTTAGAATAGTAGTTACTATTTTAGAAATATAATGTACTTCTAAATATGTATATGATTTTGATATAATTAGAAAAAAAGAGTTTCAAGAAAGGTTTTAAAGGGGAAACCGACGGTGGAGGGACTGCAGAAATGCCTGGTGCTATCACTGAGCCAAGGGTCAGAAACCAAAGGCAGAGCAGTGCTGGATGCGGGTGTGATGCTTGGGAGCAGCAGCATGGTGACAGGGCGCTGATTTTTGTGGTCAGGCTTCCCCTGTGCTACAGGACTAGCCAGATAAGTTCTGCTTCCTTGAAAGCATTTTGGTGCCTACAGTCCACTGACTGCACTGGGTGGGTGGAGAATTCCCCTGGGGCGTCCCCAAGATGCTTGGGGCAGGTGGTGGGCACAAGGCTCGGTGCATTACAGCAGACACAGCTCACCCAGAGTGCCCTCTCCTTCTCCTACACGTGCTTTGGGCTCCTTGTGCCCTGCCACGTCCCAAATTGAGACCCCCAGCGTGGCTCAGTTCTGTCTCGAAGGTAACGCTGCTTCTGCAGGCAATGTGCATGGAGAGGTGACTGGGGCGGTTCCTGGGGGACAGGGCTCATGGGTGTGCAGATATCTTCTATGCTTAACAGGTCCCCCGCCGTGTGGCGCAGGCACCCCCTGCACGCTGGGTCCAGCAAATCGCAACCGCTCAGGGATCCATGCCGTTAAACCCAGCACCACTGCGTTGGGAAAAATGAACTCGCCTCTTGGGCAAAGATAAGAGCACAAGAGGTAGAATTTGTTTTCACGAAGGTGTTACCCAGTCCAAAGCTGTTGGCAACGCACCGGCCTGTTGTCTAGAAGAAAACATCCACGAAGCATTTCAAGGCTTCTTATTTCACTTTTCTTTTCAAATAATATTTTATCTTATGCATCACTTATTAAAGGAATAGGGCTCTCCGTTCCCGTTTGCATGTTTGTGGCCGCTAGTAAAATCTGATGAGTTTTTTGTTTGTTTGTTATTTTTCAGCAACTTCGGAGCAGTTTTTAGCCTAGTGCATCTTCCCATCCTCCCAGAGGAGTTTTCTTCAAACTAGGCAAAAAAAAAAAAGAAAAGGGAAGCCAGAAGCTTCCACAGTAACTTGTCTACCTCTGCCAATGGGACTTGACTCCAGAACAGCTTGTCTGGCTTTTTCTCCTGGTATTGACTTCTCTATAAAGGAATAAAACCACATTACCTGAACCTGGCAGTGCTCATTTCCACCTCCTGATGGACTGTGATCAGCAGCTGCCGCATCGCCGATGATTGCCTCCTCTGTATGTCTTCTCTCCACTAGCAATCAAGTCTTCCTTGCCAAGAGCAGCTTTTCAGGGTTAGCGTATGTGAAATTTCATGTTCTGAACCGATAGCGTGTCCCCTGGTTACGTTGCCGTGTTTTGACTTTACAGCCGTTTGATAGCCACAGGAAATGGGACATAGCATGAAATTTTTAGGATACAATTTTGTCCTTTCTCACTGCTTAGAATTATGTGCCTATAATCTACCGGAGCATTTTGCTGTGGATGACCTGTATGTACTAGAGCTGATCTCTGCTGTGTGTCTGGCACACTGAATTAGAAATAATTGCGGACGCATTAGAGAATTCACGGAAAACCCATCAGGTACATTTGTACCAAGCTTTATAAAGGTGACTGGCCAGAGCTGACTCCAGCTCTTGAACTGGGAAGTTCTCCCTCTCCTGGCAAGGGACACACATCTAACCAACACTGCTCTCTAGGAAAGGAGCAAAACAGGGAGCGCTCGGAGCCGAGCTCCCTCTCAGAAATGCATATCTAGTGCAAAAGTGTGTATTTGGCAATAAGGTGGGAAACTCGTGCACAGACCCTGGGATAAGGGAGCTGGTACAAACAAACATAAACTCCTCTGAGAAGAAATTCAATGGACAGACTTTTTCTTTCACATATGGTCCTGCTGTTGCAAAAAGAAAGTAGCAAACATACTCAAATGTCTCTTAGCACAAAACATTGGAAAGATTTGCACTGGTTCCAGGCTGCAGAACTGCGTTATTTTAGGTGTTTCAGGATAAATATATGGGGTGCTGTGCATGACTCCTTTTAGTTAACGTTTGCAAACTCCGATCCGTGATAATACAGCATTTGGATCACAAGGTCATGTAGTTCCTCACCACTCATTGGGGATGTTTTTACGGGATGCGTATATGTCAGTCTTCACTCTGGGAAGGCTGATCCCGCGTATCCAAAGAAGTTGTTTTCAGCTCCTAACTCAAGCATGAGCATCCCGGGTAATCCCACACAGCTCCTCTGATCATCTGTCCCTTTCCTCTGCCTGCAAGATGGCAATTGTATTTCACTGCCTCCCAGGAAAGCTGCGAGAATAAAAGCTCAAGTACTATTTCGGGGAGATTTAATTACCTACTTTGGCAGATAAATAGCCCGTACCCAGCACTTTTCTTTCACGTTTTTCCCCACAAAGAGGTTTTTTTTTTTTTTCTCTGTGAAAAAAAAAAAAAAGACACTGAAACTGTACAGTATCTGTTTCCCTCAGGGCGCTCCATTCCACTGAAAAGAAATCACAGCACTTCAAGGAGAACCTGAAAGTAATTAGCGAGGTTTACTTTGCAATGGCTAAATAAACTTGTGTTCCACCCGCCCCCATTTTGGCTGAGCATCTTTCTCATTACACGATTCATTTCTCTCTTTGTTTACTGATGCTGCTTCTCCAGGTATAACCTGCTGTTCCGAAGCCCTGGGGTGCAGCCTGGCTCTGGCAGAAGGGCTGCAGGTGCCAAGGGAAGGAACGAGGGTGGCCGCCGAGAAACCCACCGTGCTGGAGGCACCGCTGTGGTCCCAGCAGAGCTGGCAGCTTGCAGCACATCTCCGATTCGTAGCGAAGGGAAAATGATGATCCCTCTAAGCAACACGCAGGATTTGTGGGCTGAAATTGGCCCTGGGGCACAATTCGGAGCTTTATGTGTTGTAATTCTTAGAAAAGTGAAGGCAAAACCCAAGTGGGGGAGCAGATGCAACTGAAGATGAAAGGAGCACTTTGTCGCTTCTGGGAGCTCAGCCTGAGTGCGTTCAGGGTGCGAGCGAGGATGTGACGCCTGGCTCCGCTCAGCTCCTTGTTCGCAGAAGCAGAATCCCATCTCAAGTCAAGATAATTGGCTGGAATAGGTTTGTCTTTCCTTCCCAGCTTGTTCCGTATAATGTGTTCTCTTAATAGTGGACTCTTCCCCATCATGGTTGGGAGACTAGAACATCTCTCTTGTGCAGAAAGGCTGAGGGACTTCGGTCTTTTTAGTCTGGAAAAGAGACGACTGAGGGGGGATCTTATCAACGCTTATAAATACTGAAAGGGTGGGTGTCAGGAGGATGGGGCCAGGCTCTTCTCAGTGGTGCCCAGCGACAGGACAAGAGGTAACAGGCACAAACTTGACCATAGGAAGTTCCACCTAAACATGAGGAGGAACTTCTTTCCTTTGAGGGTGGCAGAGCCCTGGCATAGGCTGCCCAGAGAGGTGGTGGAGTCTCCGTCTCTGGAGACATTCCAAACCCTCCTGGACGCGTTCCTGTGCCCCCTGCTCTGGGTGACCCTGCTCTGGCAGGGGGTTGGACGGGATGATCTCCAGAGGTCCCTTCCAGCCCCTACCATTCTGTGATGTAAAACCTCTGAAGGAACTGGCAATTTCACAGGCGTTTAAAGGTGGCATAAAGAAATTCAACCGATCTCCCTGTCAGCCGGGAATAAAGTTTTGCAGCAGATTTGCAGTGACTCGGCGCGAGTTCTTGGATAAGGGTGTTCTGCAATACGTCCACACCTTGGAGCCCCTTCTTCCCCAGTGGTCTGCTGGGTCTCACAGCAGGAGTAAACAGGCATAAGGATTTCAGGAAAGGAATTTGTGCACTCACATGCTGAGCTAGGATTTGGCTTCTCCTGTTCAGGAATCCCATAGTAGGAAGAGCAGGTTACTGGGAGAGATGCAGGGCTTTACCTCCCACTGTGTCACTCAGAAGTGGAGGCCCAAGCAGCTCAACCATCCTAAATAATTTTCCTCAATTTTGCAGACATCCAGACCTTGAGTGGTAGGCCAACACCGACGGACTGTCCCTGCATGTTAACTTGTGTTGCCGAGCCCAGGTCACACTGGAGGCGTCAGAGTGACCCTAAGCACAGGACCAGGAAAAGGGAAGTGGGAGGACAGAATGTAGCTGTTTACTTCAGCGTATTTAAGGGAGAACTAGTAAAAACAGTAATTAAACCACACCTTTCACTGGGAGAGCAGGGGCTGAAAGAACCTGAAACAAAGTAGTGCTGTAAGGCTGTCCTACCAAAAGCCACTCTTCTTTACTGCAGATTGCTGAGATCGGAGAACAAAGTTGTTCACTCTTCGACACTTATTTGATTCTGAGCAGGTCCTTGATGGTGCTGGAGGTAACACTGGTGGCGGATCATGGTACGTTACCACAGCCAACAGCAGCCCTGAAGCTCAATGCTCTCCTCCATAGGTAGTACCCTTTTCCTTCTTGAGAGTAATTCTCCACCAGGTTTTCTGGCATTGCTTTTTAGGCTGCTCTTCTCCGGAGCAGCATTCCTCTACCTGGAGGGGATGCGGCCCTGTGGGTCAGAGCCCATCTGGACCAGTGGAAATCGTCTGAAGTAGCAACAAGGGAGGTTTAGATTAGATATTAGGAAGAATTCCTTTCCTGAAAGAGTGGTCAGGCACTGGAACAGCCTGCCCAGGGAGGTGGTTGAGTCCCCATCCCTAGAGGGATTTAAGGAACATGTAGATTTGGCACTTCAGGGCATGCTCTAGTGACAGAGATTGTAGGGGTTTTTGTGTGTGTGTATGGTTGGACTCGATGATCTCAAAGGTCCTTTCCAGCCATGAAGACTCTGTGATTCTTTGATTCTCCACGGCCCCCAGCTCCAGACTGCCTGTCTGTAGTCCTGAAAGCCAGAGACATTGCCAGCAGCTCCAGTGGCTGATATGCTAAAAGATTGAAGAGCTTTAGTTCTGTGTCCACATCATTAAACACGGCATTAATTGGATGCTGAGACAGATCGGCAGGCGCCAGGTAGGATGTGTAATCATTTGCAGGTCACACCTGGAGGGTTCCTGCCTGGGTCTGAATTCAATCACTTTGACTAGAGATACGAGGTGCTGCACTTAGCAGAGGGGGCTCCCATTTTTGGGCTGCACCGAATCATTTAAGCGTTCACAATGTGAAGATCAGATTGCAGTTTTTCTAGACTCCCTAAATAAACCTCATCTGCACCAAACACGCCCATGAATTTTATTGCCATCAAGCAGATACAGAAGGAATTAGTTGCCAGGGAATGCTTCTGATTTAAATGTTAGCAGCTGTTATTATTTCAGAGTGGCAAATTTTATGATTTTGCCTAAAAGTCTGCTCTCGGTAAATTAAAACGTTTTGTAAAAGCTGGATTATATCGGCAATGCCTCTCACATATCGAGAGGGGTGAGGGCAAGAGAAAGCCTATGGTGAATAACGTTAGATGAAGGAGCTCACAGATAAAACTGGTCTCGCCAAGTGCTGTGGGCTGAGCAGATCTTTTCCTCTCCAGAAGCCAAACCTTGGTGTACCTGCAGGGGAAAGGGTTCCCCAAAGCACTCGGTGTCCTTATGCCCTGGAACACCCTCGCGGGCTCTGAACACCTTTTAAAGTAAATGCACTGCTTCCACCCATGGTGGCAACTGCAGCAGTGCCAGCGGGGCCAGCGGGCGAGTCATGGGGCTGGCTCTTGGCCGGCTGCCATCCCTCCCGGCCCTCCTCACACCGGGCACCACGTCAGGACATGCCAAAACTCGCCTGCCTTTCCCTGTCTTCAGACAGTCTACTGCAGGCTTTACTATTGCCATGACATTAAGCTGTTCCGCACAGCAAACAGCCCCTAAGTTAAATACATTTTGTGCTTTTGAATTGTTAGCATCTGTCTGGATTGCAGAGCTGCTTTATTAAATTCATTACTGGGGTATTCGCTCTGTTATCGCTAAACGTGGTTGATTTATTAAGTCTTGTTATCAAGTCCATGAAACGTCCTGCGAGATTTCTGTGCCTGTTCATCCCACGTTTTCTGAGTCACAAAAGCAGTACCAGTCATTGCAAATGAAGAGGAATACAGTGTCCTCGGTGCGTTACAGTAAGCATAAAAAAAGAGAAATGGTTTTCATGGTTTTCAAGGGCTGTCCAAACTCTTATTTATAACACACCTTTTGAGTGAAAGAAAAACATCTAGGCGTTGCGATATAGCTCTCACCGTTTTCTGTTATTTATCAAACCTGTATTTGAAACAGAAAAGTGTGAACTAGTAGCTTCTCTAGGGAACAGGAATCTTTCAAAAAGCTGCCTGATGCAACAGGCACATTGAATGAATTTTTCCTCATTTAGACTTGGGAAATTTAGATGTTGAATTTTCTCCCTCTGGACAAGGCTCGAGCACTGAAACTTCCCGTCTACTCCAGCTGCTTTCAACTCTGAATGGCAAAGCAGAGACATTTTCTTTTTCGAGCCAGAAATCTCATTTTTTGCACCAGCAGACCTTTTTTTTTAGGCTTTGCTCGGCATGGTCCCCTGCGGACCCTGGCCTGGGAGGACGGAGGACGCTCTTGGAGGCACGGCGGGGTTGCTCTCTGGATCTCCTTTGCGTGTTCTGCAGCAGAAATGGCTCAGAAGTGGGAGCAGCACTTTTTCTCGGGCTCCCACGACTTTTCCCTGCCAGCGTGGGAGGCCCGTGCTCGGCACCAGCAACGGAGCTTGGAGAAGGACAGACAGAGACACAGACAAGAAGCCGAAAAATGCACCTTTGGAGCGTGATGGGAACTTTTGCATTAGGAAAATGTTTAATGTAATGGCTTTGTATCCTCAGTATTTCTCTATGTCCTCTTATGAGGTCTTTACCTACCTCATAAATATGAAATACAATAATCTGCAGGGACCTGTAGGGACAATTTTATTCGTCTTTGCAAGCTCAATACTCCAGTAATGAAACATTTTCTTTACATCTTCATGGGAGCAGACAGGGACAAGCATTTTAATACGTGTACCTACTAAAACTGGGGTAACAGCCTGGAGAGAAAGACTCCATTACTATTATGATCTGGCTCATCGCTAAGTACTGACCAGTAATGAAGATGAATCATGTCTTTAGAAGCCATTTCTTTAAAATTAGCTTAAATTAAGGTGCAAGAGTGAGCAGCCTTGACCCTGGACACTTTTACATACTGTACAATGAAACTGACTGCTGAATTACCTGCCTTATCTTCTTCAGACAGGGAAAAAGTCCCTGCAGGCAAGTACTGGGAAGATACCGTGAACCCACGAAGTCCAGTGACTCAGTCCTAACAGCCGAGCAAAGGCAATGCGGTCCATGCTTTTGTCTGAAAGACCGTGCTGTCCCGTGTTACTGGTCGTGAGAGACTTCTCTGAGCGAGAAAGGTGAAGATCAAGCAAAACACCTTCTGAAAATGAACCGTAGCAATGACCCGTGAAAATGTTTATAATCTGGTGTTTTAATGTTCCCAAGTGTGATGAAACCCCTAGGAGCTTACAGATCCAGCCCCAGTGACTCTCCTAAGAGACTGGTTAGCCGCACTGGTGAGGTGTGAGTTTATATTTAAAAAATGCACCCATCAACTCCCAGGTAGATTACAAAATCAGGGACAGGAATTGAGTCAGATTACGTATGCTGACAACCTGAGTCATGTGACTAGTGTCTGGTGATAGTGTTGGAAAATTTTAATTGAGACGTTCAGACCTTTTCTTATTTTACCTGTCAGATTCCAATCAAATTTATATATTTTATTTTTGTTAAAGTGCGTGCTTTGGTTCTTTGGTATTTAGATTTGCTAGACTACTGACCAAACAAGGATCTGAATTTTGATGGTGCTGCTCTGATTTCTTTCATAGAATCATAGAATGGGTAGAGTTAGAAGGGACCTTAAAGACCACCCAGTGCCACCCCCTGCCCTGGGCAGGGACACCTCCCACCAGACCAGGTTGCTCCAAGCCCCGTCCAACCTGGCCTTGAACCCCTCCAGGGATGGGGCAGCCACAGCTTCTCTGGGCAACCTGGGCCAGGGGCTCACCACCCTCAGAGTTAAGAGGTCCTTTGGCCCTCATCAACACTTAGTCTACACTAGATCTGTTCAGAAAATGGATCTTCACCTCAAGTGAAATTTCAGCAATTTATTTCTTTTTTGACACAGAAAAAGCACCAGACATGAGGATGCTAAATAATGTCATGAAAATTAAAAGTTCCAAAAATTTTTGACTCGAGGAATGTCAAAATGAGAAAGCCAAAAATCTTCCACAGAAGAAAAGGCTGACGCTGCGCAATTCAAATGAACATGTTTGAAAAAGTACAATTCTCCCTTGCTTTCTCTGTTTGACTTAGAGGAGCCAGCACAAATGTTGTTATGATGCATGACGAGCACTGAAGTCTGCTAGAACCAGCTCAGAATGTTTGTAAGTGGATAATAACCGCAGCAAAACAGCATGTGATTGCTTAAGTGTTTGAACCTTTGACAGAATAAATCAGTTCTGCAAAGAATACTGTAGTATGAGAGCTGCAAGCCTTGGGCACGTGGGGCGTTTCACAACGATGGGGTTTAAGCGTGTGCATCTAAGTGCTGTTCTGCCAAGTCGTCCTTCTAATGTATGACAAAGGAATGAAAGGGAACACCGGGAAATGAGCACGTAACCACACAGCGAAGGAGCTGGAGGATGAAGCCCTGCGTGTTTCTGCAGCCTCTGTGATGCCACTGTGGTGATGCCGGTGAGTGCTCGCCTACCCCGGAGCTCCTCAGCACAGGATCCCGGCCACGCTGGGGCCACCGCCTGTGTCACAAGGGGCATGTGTGTGCATAGATATACACATACGCATGGCGGCATTCACCACCAAGCCCTCAGCAGTGATTTCTGACAGCCTGCATCTCCAGAAGGCACATGCAGGAAAATGGTTGCCATTTCTCCTTTGGTAGCAAGAGCCCTGATCTCATGCGTTCCAGGGCTCTCCACCTTTACGGCTATAAGTGATGTATTTGTGATTCACTGTCCTCCAAATAAAATCCTGATCGAGTTGATTAGGATCCTTACACAACAGAAACTAGGAAGGAAGAGATGAAGGAAAGATTTCAGGAAGGAATTCTTTGCTGTGAGGGTGGTGAGCCCCTGGCCCAGGTTGCCCAGAGAAGCTGTGGCTGCCCCATCCCTGGAGGGGTTCAAGGCCAGGTTGGACGGGGCTTGGAGCAACCTGGTCTGGTGGGAGGTGTCCCTGCCCAGGGCAGGGGGTGGCACTGGGTGGTCTTTAAAGTCCCTTCCAACCCAAACCATTCTGTGATTTGGTGATTCTGTGATTTGGTGATTCTGTGAAGCGTCCCACTTGCCGGTTTGTGCCCCGACCCAGCCACATGCCTGGCTCAGCCCCTGGGAGCGTGTGGGCCAGGAGAAAAAAGGGGTCTGGGGATGCTGAGGAAGAGCAGAGAAGCCTGGTGACATCTCTGAAGACACATACGACAAAAACACTTATGGCAAAAGACATTCTGCGTTGCCAAACAAATGCTGGGATGCCGAGTCAGTCAAAAACGAGAAGCTGACTTTTGTCTCCCATCCTCTTTGCAAACCTGCCTGTTCCCCGTGTATCCCCTCCTGCCTGCCCAGCAGCCAGATGCCCCCACCCCGGGGCGCGGGGTCCCACTGCAGGGAGGCAGCACAGAAAGGCTCTTCCCATCTGAATTTCTGAGCTTGGAGCCTGAGCTGCTCTGCAAGGGACTGTGTCTGCAATGGAAGGGAAGGAGAAGAGAAGAGATCTCCACCCATGATGCTGCTCTTTGCTCCTGCTCTCCACCATCCTGGCTCAGTGCACAGAGGGCCAGGCTGTGGCAGGAGTCCCCCTGGACACCCAGCAGCACCCTGAAACTTCCACTCTCATTTTCAGGTTGTATTTCACTTTTTTACGCTGTCCTCCATGCCACGGGAGAGCGAGAAGGGGGAAGTGCCAGGCACAAAGCTGGGAGCTCTCTGGAGGCAGAAATCCTCGGATGTTCTGTGTCTGCTAGAACTCTGTAACAGAGAGAAAGAAAGATGCTGCAAATTAGTAAAGATGCTTCACCCCACGAGCTGTTGTGCCGGGTACCCAGAAAGGAGGAGGAGGAGGAGGAGGAGGAGGGAGGAGAGAAGGAAGATCAGAGCACAACCACCCTCTCTGTGTTTTGCTGCTCTGCACATGTCAGACTCTCCCATCGTCGATGTGTGGGGTTGCAATACACCTCGGGAGAAAACTAGGAAGAGATACACTATTGGCTATTTCATATGCAGTGTGTCATCTGGCAGGCTGTATATATCACAGGGAAAGCAGGGACCACTCAGCCTCCGAGCAAAGCAGCTTCAGTGGATGGCTCAGAGAGATACTTTGAGGAGGGAAAGAAAAGGGAAAGGCAGCCCTTGCTTTTCTGATTTGGGCAAGCTCTGAAAACTCTTGGGAAACGGCAACCTGACAGATGAAGGACTATGTGGAAAACCAATAAAGCAGATTTCCAAGGAGAAGTTGCGGGGGAGAAGCAGAACAGTGCCCAAAAGGAAATATTCACTAGGATTTCTTCCTAGGTGCGGAGAGAAAGTGTTTGGGGATCTCTGATATTTCTGCATCCGAATCAGCTTCTGTACGTAGGACGTATGGGACTGAAAAGGGAAGAGCAGCTGGAGCGTCCCTGGAGCCAAGCTCACAACTAATCAGCACAGGAAGAAGGACCCATTTGTCAACTCTTTTACGTAGTTTGCAGCCACAGGGCAAGTTTTTAAAATGCAAGGGTGTGTGTTCCCTCCTGCGACCACTGACTTCAGCAGCTGAGCTGGCAGGAAGGAGGGCAGAGAGGAACGCGCAGCCTGCCCGGGGACGCGGGCAGCGAGAGAGCCATGAGCAGGCACACGTGGTTCCCTTTGCGGTACATCTCCAAGCCCTTCTGGAGAGCGGAGAATCACAACACCACCAACTTCTTCTCCGCGCTCTACGGCTTCCCCAACCAATCCTTCTTCCACAGTGATTTGGACCTGGAGGACCTGGGGGACTTTGACAGCGGGACCAAGTACGAGGGCGAGTCGCAGAGCCGCACGGTGAAGGCGCTGCTGATAGTAGCCTACTCCGTCATCATCTGCATCTCCCTCTTCGGCAACATCCTGGTGTGCCATGTGGTGATCAAGAACAAAAGGATGCACTCCGCCACCAGCCTCTTCATCGTCAACCTGGCCGTTGCCGACGTGATGATCACCATTTTGAACACCCCCTTCACGCTGGTGAGCACCCGCCTTGTCCGTGTTTTGCTGGTGTCTGTGTGTGCCTGTTGGCTGCGTGCACGTGTGCTGAATGGGCCAGTAACGGGCTGATAGGCAGAGTTTCTTCTTGGTGTGTCCTCCCTCCTTCCTTTTGCCTGCTGGACAAGCTGCGGTCATGCCCCCCACCCCATCCCCGACACCCCCTCACACACAGGCAGGGCTCGCTGAGCAGAGCCGGGGCGCTCGTGCCCCCACCTCACAATCCTGTCAGGAGGCGTCGCTCCTCCCCAGCTTTCCTCCCTCTTCCAGCACGGTGGCAAGGCACGGATGTGGAAGCCCCATGTGTCTTTTGATGGGGAAGGAAGCGGGGGACAAGTTTGACACTAGAAAGTTCAATTAACTGCCAATTTCCCATGGAAAGGATGCAAACGAGGTCAGTCCTTGTGAAGGTGATGGCAGGGGAAACTGCCTGGTCTGTGCTTGTCACGTGTCTTACTCAGGCTCCACAAACTGTTCTTCTTGGGGCTGATCGTCCTTTGTTTATTTTCAGTTACTGACTAATATAAGACATGCAAAAAATATTAAAGGAATGAGGTGGGAAGACTTAAACGGATTCATTTCTTCCCCACAGTCACAATCTATAAACAATGTGTAGGTAGAACTTTGTATATCTGAATTTGACACAGCCCTCTGGTTGGAAAGCATCCCAAATACTCCTGCTTCGGTCCTTGCCCAGGTTCTTCCGCCTTCCAAAAACAATATCTGAATTATCAGTTTGAATTCACCTCTTCTTAAATGGATCCTGTTTCTTTGGTGGGATTTCTCTGCCTTGCTCTGAAGGGATTCGCGTCCCGCAAGCTGTTCAGGGAAAGGATAGTGCCCCCTTGTGTGTTTGCACAACAGTCACACCTTAGGCACAAGTAATTAAATAACTGTAATCTCTTTTAGGAAAGAGCTTTCATCAGCTTCAAAGAAAACAGCACATTGCTACACATTCCGTAACAGAGTCATTACTCCTAGAGTTGTCTCTATAGGGAAATTACTTAGATTAATTGAAAAGAGAGTAGCTAGCCTTGACTAATTTTCTGTGGGGACAGATGTTTTGTAGTAAATGTGCTTTATTTCAAATTAGCTTAATCTGCTTCCAGAATGAGTTGCATTAATTTGGAATAAATATTGCGCAGTCATAAATAACAAGGGAGTGAGACAACAACCGTGATTTGGAATACTCTCCTCTGCAGAAAAGCCTCAATAAGCAACACCTCTCTGGGAAATCGTAAGAAATGCCATGCTGCCCTTGCCGCTGAGTTCTTCGGCGGGGGGTTTAAATGTTCCCTCCCTCCCCAAGCTCCCAAGAGCAGCTGGATTTCATGCCCAGGTGGAGATGGCTCCCGTACCTGCAGAGGTCAGATCAATGAGGAAGGTGACCCAGCTTCTGAAGCGCGAGTTGCTTTTTCAACGGGAGGGTAAAATTTTCCTCTCTCTTTGTGTAACTTAATGGACACCTGTGAAATGGCTGTTGACGTATCTCACACAACGGGAGGAGAGGAGAGCTGGGCTTAGAAACCAGCGTGTGAGCAAGACCCTGCCACCCAAACTCCATGTTTCTGAGTGCGGGTGGTAGCTGCAGACCCCAGGAAGAGTACGGACACGGGGCAGGGATGCTCCACATACAGCCGGTCCCTAACTCTCAGGTGTTACCTCCCTATTTTGGTGCCCTCAATGACTTTTTCTTCCATGAGTTTCTCTCACTAAGTTTCGAACCCACGCAACTTTCAGCATCCACAAATTCAAACGCTTTACCAGTGATGGACGTGCAGCTGTTTTTAAGGAGCCAAGCTACTGTTTTTCCCTGCAGAGTTGAGCTAAGATTTCTTTACATTTTCCAGAAGGGACATGTTACATGTACACCTGCACGTGCAAACACACATACACAGGGCACTACTCAGGCAGATTTGTTTGCTCAGTGTAATACATCTCACCTCTGTTTCAAAGCCTCTTGCGTAGTTTGCTGTTTTCCCCAGAAAAACTGAGTATAATGCATCTACAAAGCACGAGGAAACTACGTTAAAGCATTTCTTCCTTACCATACCCCAGGGAAGCCTATTTGCCGCTCTTCAGATAATGCACGCTGTTTTAATCCCATTTTGTCCGTTCTTCAGGTGCGGTTTGTAAGCAGTACCTGGGTTTTTGGAAAGCTGATGTGTCACATAAGCCGGTTTGTTCAGTACTGCTCCGTGCACGTGTCTGTGCTCACCCTTGCTGCCATCGCTCTGGATCGGCATCAGGTATGCGATATTCGCCACCGCTATGTTTGCCAGAAAATATGGTGCTAAATACATCTTTTTTTCCCCTTCAAATCCCAGTACCTGGAATCCTGCATTGTCTTTAGAGTCAAGGAATGGAGGGGAGGATTCTAGCGTTCATGGTGGTGGACAAAAACACCCCCCTTTTTTTTACAGTGAGACTGATCAAACCCAGGAACAGGCTGCCCAAAGAGGCTGTGGAGTCTCTGTCCTTGGAGATATTCAAATCCCAACCAGAAACAGTCCTGGCAGTCTGCTCTAGCTGGTCCTGCTTTGCACGGGGAGCTGGACGAGAGGATCTCCAGGGGTCCCTGCCCACTGCAGCCACTCTGTGGAGTGCAGCCCTGAAAGCAGGCTGGGAATATATCCTGAAGTTCAAACACCAGCAGGCCAATACATGATCTCAGCATCTATTTATGAAGAGTCATACAGTTTTTAGGCTTGCCCTGTTACTTTGGGATGCCTAAGACTGGAAATAGTGAGAACTGTGTAACCACATTCAGTTCAAGGTGAGAAATTCTCTCCTCTCCTCTCCTCTCCTCTCCTTTCC
>VWZL01002042.1:294764-361529 GCA_013396915.1 Stercorarius parasiticus | reverse complement strand
CTCCTCTCCTCTCCTCCCGATACTTTTTTGGTGAATACCAACCAGGAGAACCTCACAGGTCAAGCAATGCATGCAAATCAAAGGGTTTCCTTGAAGTATAACGCAGTTTGTAATTTTTGCTAAAGCTGATGAATGCTGTGTGCTGAGAGAGCAGATCCTGCAAGGTGTGCTCTCAGGCCAACTGTCTATTTTTCTTGCAGTGCTGGAGTCACAAAAATAGTTGTTACTGAAAAGCAATTTCACATGATAAATTACATGGCTAGATGAAGTTCAAAACAATAATGGATTCCATTCTGATTGTCTGGGATGTGCTCCATCTGGTGTCACAAAATTACAGCGACTGACAGAGTGTAGATCATCCATTTCTGTCTTTTTTACCACAAAAAGTTTGGTAGCCTGCCCGTTCTATGTGCAACATTACAGCTCCTGAAAGCAAAGCGTTTGGATAATGATTCATTTTAATCAGTAGATTCTGGGTTGATTGCAAAGGATGGCTCAGTATCAAGAAGTGTTTGTTTAACTAAGGGCAAACACAATACCTGCCATTAAATTCAGTGGAGTGGGTTCCTCAGAACTGTAATTAGCTAGTATGGCCCAAGGAGATAAAAATAGAAGTAAGGAGATGTCACTGAGCAAAGAGAAATCAACACTTGCCTCTAAAAATATTGCTAGTCCCGAGAGGTACCAGAGCAGACAGATGCTCCAGGGGAGCTGTAGGAGCTCGATTAACTAGATATTTATAATGAGACTAGAAAAGACATGTGTAAAATACCAAAGGCTTCATCAGCCAAAAGATCATTTGGATGACACGATAGGTCTATTTTTAACTATTGTTTCATTGCCTAATATAATCACCCATAGTGCATGTAGCTCAACAGATATCTAACCATCGTGATCTCTGAAGCCAGGCTGATGGGTGACACTGAGCGTGTTTCTCTGCTCAGGGCACTGGGCCAACAGTAACACTTAATACTTGCACATCTCTTTGCATTTTCCATCCCTTATACTCTCCGAAGTCCTGTAAAATGAGTCTTTCCTTTCTGCCTTTTAACACTGGGGGGACGCAGAGCTGCTGCAGCGCTTGGAACTGCAACGTGAGGCTGAAAGAGTGACCAAGAGGTTGTCAGATACAGTAGCCCTCCTTAGCAGCAAACCCACCCGCACTACACCATGCTGTAGCCAGACCTGCACGGGGCAAACTGTGAATACAAAAGGGACCAGCCTTCAAGTCTGCTAGTGCTATCTTGGCCAAAGATTACGTCCAATCGTGGTTCCCAAGCATCTTGTCTCTCTGTCTTGCCAGTCCACCAAATGCCATATGTTGTGAGCCCCGTGGCTGCCATCTGTATTGGAGCCCTTGTCTGTAGTAACGAGGAGATTTTTCGCACGATAGTACAAGCCCGAATATCCTCTTGGCTTTCAACTTGTGCCACCCTTAATGGCCATGCTGAGCATTCCTTGCTGTCCTGGAAAGCACACGCGTTGTTTGCCTCTCTCAGTGATCAGCGTGAAATGCTTGCTCCTGCCTGGCCGTGGATAAAGCAAAGACGCATTCTTTTTTTTCTAAAGCTTGCAGCTTGTTTTTATCAATTGAAGGCACTGTAAATCCTCAGGATCGGTTGTTCTCCACAGGTTATCATGCACCCTCTCAAGCCGCGCATGTCCATGGTGAAAGGAGGGATTTGCATCATTATCATCTGGGTTATGGCCAGCTGCTTCTCACTGCCTCATGCCATTTATCAGACTTTGACAAGATTTTATATTGGGTAAGACGTTTACATGGTGCTTTTTTTTTTTTTTATATATGACATATGCAACTTAATCAAAGCCCCACAGATTCTAAGGCACACATCTCTCCATCTGTGTTATTAAAAAAGAAAGTACGGTAAAACAGAGAAGTCCTCCTCCTCTTTGACTGGGCAGTGTGTTTCTCACAAAGTTGATTTTGGCTCAGAGATTCAGCCCTGTAATTTGTAAAAAGAGAGGAGAGGTGAGGTGCTCTTCGTCATTACAGATGTCAATATGGATTTGTTTTTTCTTTTCCTGGGGATGTGTTTAAAAAAATCTTCATTGGGCCCAAAAGTCAAACTTAAAGCAAAATTTTCCATTGAAAGTGGCAGTTGCCCGTGTTACTGAATGAGTTCTGCTATCTGCACCTTTACTGAAACTTGTAAGAACATCCAAGATGTTTGTCCTCCAGGTGTTGTGTGCATCTGGTAGTGGAACTGACACTTCTTTCTCTCTCTGATCTTCAGGAACAGAACAATACGAATGGTCTGCCTCCCCAGCTTCCCTCCTCCTGCTGATCTTTTCTGGAAGTATTTGGATTTGACCACTTTTGTTCTCTTGTATGTCCTGCCCTTGCTTGTGATCTCCATCACATATACCATGGTGGCCAAGAAGCTCTGGCTCAGAAATGCCATCGGAGACCTCACCATGGAGCAATACTATGCCCATCAACGGAAAAAGAAGATGACCCTGAAGATGCTGATGGTGGTGGTGATTGTGTTTGCAGTGTGTTGGTTCCCCCTGAACTGCTACGTGGTGTTGATCTCCTGTAGGGCCATCCACAGTAGCAACGCTCTGTACTTTGCTTTTCACTGGTTTGCCATGAGCAGCACTTGCTACAACCCCTTCATTTACTGTTGGCTGAATGAGAGCTTCAGATCGGAGTTGAAGTCCTTGCTGTGTGTGTGCCGGCGAAGGAGCGCAGCCCAGAGTCATGCTCTGCAGTCCGTCTCCCCGCCTTTCAGGCACGCCTGGGTTGAGAACTGCCATTATAAAAGAGGCAGCACCTGCCAGAAGGCAAGGGCATCCTCCCAGAGGAACTCTGCAAAGACAGACATATCCAGTGTTCAGCCAATTGTGGCAGAAAGCTAAACCCTTCGTCTGATGGCCAGGCAGCATCGGGTTGTAGTTGCAGAATCATGGGAAAAACTGAGTTGGAAAGGACTGCTGGAGACCATCTACTTCAGCCTTCCACCCAAAGCAAGCTAACATCAACGTTCAACTGGGTTATTCGGGACCTTGTCCAGTCAGGTTTTCAAAAATCTCCAGGGACGGACTGCCCACATGTGGGCTCCAGAATGAGGGGTGTCGAGTAAATTTTTCATCAGAGTAGTCAGCAAAAATTGAGAGAACTCTTTAACAGCGCACAAAATCTATCATAGCCTAAGCAAATAAGGGGAAAATTAGTAAAAATTGCTGAAAGGAAAACTGGTTCTGTTTTACCTCAAAATGGGACACCTACACTGATCATACCCACGCCAACTGATGCACTCTGTTTTAAAGTAGATGGCTGTTTATGCGTATAGAAACACTGTATTGATTCCTTCTTTTTATTTATTTGTAATTTATTCCAGATGCATAACACTTGTAGCCATTCCCAAATGTATACCCAGCGCACCTCAGCCGCTTGCTCTGCTGTTCCAGAGGTGCCGCAGCTCTGCCTGTCTGCCTCATCGCGTCCCACGGCGGGCGGCCGTGCCTGCCAGCGGAGGGGGAAAAGGTCTCAAAAATCACAACGGAAACACAGCGTAGAGGCAGGACAGCAAAAATTCACTCTGTATTTGCAGGAGTTCTTCTTTCAGTGGCTTGTTTTGTTTTGTGAGGATTACCAGTAGTCACCTTAAAACGTTGCTTGTGGTCAAGAAAGAAATTATGCAAGTGAGCTTATTCTCAAACACTAGCTAGCTGAGGAACCAACCCTTTCTTAAAACATATACCACCTGCCATTTTGCTGAGGGCTAAGCTAATGCCCACTCGCAAAACCCCACCAGCCACCCAATAAATAGAAATGGTTCCAGAGGAATTTTTTATTTTTGCACTTTCCACCTTGTTTCTTTTTTGGTGCATTTCTATTGTCTACACAGGAGCTACTAAATTGGAAGTCGGATGTTGACAGTCAAAATCGTTTCATGGGTCTTGTACCAGCAGAGGCACCAGTTTGAGTCTAATAGCGTGACAGCGATGTCCACTGGTCCCAGCAAGTTAAGCTGGAGGGCAGCTCCCCGGGCTGGATGCCCGTTGGGTACATTCAGAGGAGGCCCTCAGGGACTGTGGACTTCAGAGACCAATCTCCCTACCTCACCTTCCAAATCAGGGGCGGTCAGTTGGCAGTCCAGCGATAGGAACTGGGTTGGGACCGGTTTCTCTAGCACTGGGGGTGCAGGCTCGCTGGAGGTGACCAAAGTGGGGGTATCGCCCCGTGTGGGGGGGAGAGCAGGTTACAGATTCACGGAAGGGCTGTATGGTCCGCACAGATACGCTGCACCAATACGGCTCTTTACCTGTTCCGTGAAGAAATTTGTTGTTAAGAATAAAAACAATACGCAAGCACTCAGAGGTGGCAAAGTCTGAATTGCCATGCCAGGACGTATATGGAGACGAGAGGAGTGCTGGCCAGTAGGTACCTGTTCTGCTGACATATGTATGTAGGGCTTTGTTATAGTCTCTAGGCTTTCCTCAATAATGTCTCACTTCGTTCTATTTCCTAAAAAAACCTGTACATTGGCATGTTTTAACATTGTTAATTGACATTTCTTTCAAGTCTGAATTATTTTCAGTTTCAGTAATATTTCGCTTTTTACCAGCCCTCAGGAACTGTGTCCTTCGTGGTGTGTCCGTCTGTCTCTCTGTCCTAGAGTTCACCCACCGGGCAGCAGCCGTAACGGCTCGGCAGCTGCTCAACAGGGCACCCTGCTTTGCGAGAGGTGGAACCTGCGCTCTGCTTCGCAGTGTTGGGAACAGATCCGCAGCTTTTGAAACCAAAAGGCAGGAAAAGTTGGCACTAGACAAAAGACTTCATTTGTAAACCTTCATACGCTCCCCCGCTCAATAAAACCGAGCATCTGATAATGTGCCACCGCAATTCCCTCAAATACTTGCATTCCTGCCGCTCTTGGTGGTGATCGAGGGCTTTTCAGCAGCGTTTATCCCGTTGTGAGCAGGGGCTCCAATGTGTAATGAAATTGCTGAGATTCCTCGGCATGTGGGCAAGCGGGCGCGCTGGACAGCCGGTGCGGGCAGCTGCTGGTCTGACTGGTCACAGTGGGAGCCAGCCCCGGCATTTCAGAGCTGGATTTGGATCAGCGGCGAGAAATACCAAGCGGGAGCATGTGGCCAGCTTCAAATTAATGGCTGCGAAAATTCACCAAAGCTGCATTTTTCCCTTCCTGGGAAAGAATAACCAGTTTCCTTATTCGTGCTGGCTTGGCCTTCGTGATTGTGAAGGGTTTGGCCTCAAAAGACAGTGAAAGAAAAATGATTTTCATCCTTCCTATGCAAAATAATACTAATTAGGCCTCTACGGCTTGGCATTCCCACTGGAGACAGGCAGTTTGCTGCAGTTGCAAACCTGAGTGAAAAATTATTTAAATTTGGAATTCGAGAAGCTTTGATGGGTACAAAAATGTTACCGTGTGACCTGAGAATGTATTTCCATCTAAAAAAGAAACTGTGAAGCTGAGGAAAGAGAATTGTAACACAAAAACCCCACAGAATTAACTTTAAAGTTTTGGAAGGGAGGTGACCCCTCTTGATTACATGCACGAGGACTGACAGGAAAGCAGGCTGCTGCTCCTGACAGTCTCAAAACCACGACCAAAACTTATGTCTGCATGTGTTTTGACATCTTTCAGCGTGAAAAGCCCTTTGTAAAAAGCAGATCTATGATTACCCAGACGAGGAGTCAGCCGTGGATGTGTGCCGACTGTAAATGCCCTTTGGTTCCCGTGCATTTCATTGCAGGTCCGTGCAGGAAACTGTTGATCCTCAGCCATCTCATGGGTCTCCTTCCCTCGCTGGGGACCTCGCTCTCTCCGTCACCTGCCACCAAGCAAATAGGGTAGGAAAGGTTCACCCTTCTCTGAGACTGGTTGATGAAGTCGTATTCATTTGGGAGGAATCATAGAATCATAGAATGGTTCGGGTTGGAAGGGACCTTAGAGATCATCTAGTTCCAACCCCGCTGCCGTGGGCAGGGACACCTCCCACTAGATCAGGTTGCTCCGAGCCCCATCCAACCTGGCCTTAAAAACTTCCAGGGAACTGCTTGGTGACAACACATGCAGTGTGACCGTGCAAGACCTGGTCTCTTTGAGCAAAGCTGGAAGTGCCGTACCAAAGCCTCAGACAGGGAGCCTGGTTACTGGAGTTGCTACATCAATTCCCAGCCCCACACTTACTGAAAAAAGGCAATATGCCAAATAGAGAGGGCCCTACACCTGCATTAAAATAACCCTCTAGTGTTCAAAGTGTTAAAATTAGGCAACAATACCAAAAGAAAAGGACATTTTATCGTCGTCTCTGAAGAGCTGTTTCTTATACGTCTCCTTTTGAAGAAAATTTACAAGCAGAATGATGAGCTGCGAGTCATTTAACCAGCCCTGATCAGCTTCATGCAGCTCCAGGAGGGTCAGAAGACTCCCTTTCTTGAGCGGGCTCCGATGTGTGTAAATATTTTGAGTCACTGAATACAGTGACGTGAATATAGACACCAAACGATGAGGCTAAGTACCCCCCAGTGTCACAGCATTTTGTTTGTACCAGGAGGTGGTTCAGGCAGAATAAAGACCAGTCCCTTCCTGTATGACCTTGGTGCAAAACCCTTTTAGGAAGAGTTAACGCAGCACAAACATAGGGAGGTCCCCAGGAGACCCAGAGCCACCCCCCTCCGCCCCACGCCCCCCAGCACAGGGGATGCCACCCATGCAAGGGGCTGAGCAGGAGAGCCAGCAGAGCACCCAGTCCCAGTGTCCTGCAACCCCGGCTGCCCACACCTTCAGCCAGGGCTGGCAGAGAGCAGGATTCCCAACCGGATTCCCAGCATCTCCCCTCTACTCCACGCAGGCTAAGGTGGTGCAGCGGGGAAAGGAGCAAAGGTCTTTGTTTTATGCTGAAAGTAGCGGCTGCCATCCTGGATACCGACCTACACAGCTGGGTTGTGGCTCAATATTTTGTAGCATCTGACAGAGGTTTAATAGCATCTGATGGTGTGAAATGTGCCGTGAAACCAGAGCAAGACCTCTGAAAAAGAGGTTCCGTGAAAATGATTTTTTTTTTTTTTCCACTTGGAACTAACAGAGATGCTCTTAGGAGCATAGCTCAGTGAAGAATGATACTGTCATGTGGCACGACAGAAACACCCATCATCCTGAGTAACACAGGTAAAGCAAGTTTGGCACTAAATAACTTATTTTCATATGGAACTGTATTTTTTAATATGCAAATAATCTGTGCCATACCACATAACGCTGCAGAAACGACCTTATGTCTTCCTATATAAAATGAAAAAAAAATCAGAGGTCTAAAAATGACATTGCTTCACATGGATGTTTTTTCCTCCTTTAGCAAAAGCCGAAAGCAACAACAGCTGTTTCTTCTCCTCCCTCCGTAACTTGATTCAAAGGTCCTTAAATCCCATGGAGAAGCCCTCACTGGTTTCAGGCAGGGCTGCGTCCAGCGCCAGGCACAGGAGACAATGTGTTTGCTCTGTGACTTGCCCCCAGCATCCAGGGAAAGGAGAAGTAAGTGTCCTCACCTTCTCCTGGTGCAGGATGCAATGCCACAGGCCAGGGGGGCACTAGTCACATCCCGAGCAGTTAGAACTGCACCATTAGTTGGGTTCACTTCACAGTACCATCAAAGCGCAAAGCACTGTGGCTCTCTCCTAATCAAGACTAAATGCCTTTATTTTGAAAAACAGGGAGATGTAGAAAGAGAGAGGCACATGGAAGCGACAGGAATAGGGAAATCCATCCATAGAGGGTCCTTCTCATTTCGTCTTTAACTGTGATAAGAAGAAATCTGAAGATTTGCTGGTAAGGCTCTCTACCTCCCAAACGATTTACTATAAACGCGTCAGACTGGTAACCTAAATTTAGACTCTGCTTAGGATTGTTTCTATTACTAAATAATCCAGTGCTAATTGTGCAGGAGATAAGCTTGCCAGTGGAATAATTATTAGCTAATTGTGTAATTTTTAAGCTGGGACATCTACTGTGGACTTTGTCCATTTTTTGAATTTTTGGTCACTGACTCAGATTCAAGAATTGCTCCTTGCTGATGATTTTTTCTTTACAAGAAATATGTTAACGCTCACGATGCCATTATTTGCACAGCGTTTAGTGTCCAGTAAGGTGAGGAAGAGTGGACCCGATATTTTACATGACAAAATGAGAAGTCATTCTTTTTTTGCCTAGGACGACAAAATTCTCAGCTTTATCAAGTGGAAAATCCTCCCCTGTGGCACCTGCGCTGACCCTTAAACTGTCCCTAATTAATTTTCATTTTTAATATTGTCCCGACGAGAAGTGGGCAGGAGTAAATGCGATTTGTATTGACATTCATCTCACAGAAACCTGGTGTAAAGCTGTCCCACCGATCGCTTAAAATCCCACAGGCTGTCTATTGGCAAGGTGCTGTTCCTGGAGGTGCCACCGCAAGGAAAGATGTGACAGCGTGTCTTCGAGAACGGGGACACTGCAAGGAGAGGAGTGATGGAGAGCTGGGAGGGGACTGAGCTGCCAACAGCTCATGAAAGCCCTGAGGACCCGGAGGGTGGCACGCAACACGTGCTGCGTTATGTCTCGTCCCTCACCCACTGCAAATCCAAAGGTCTGGAAGATTGGAGTCTATTTTTCAGCTGGAATGTGTCCCGCTGAGGTCCTGACATTATTGAAGGTCTTGTAATTCTTTATAAGATTAGCATTACCAACACTGCTCATTTATTTTACTTCTTGAACGGCACTGCATCTGACACCTCTGTTCGTTTCCTAAAATGCTGGGGTTTATTATTTTGTGTTTTGCTTTGCTTTATTCCAGAATATGTCAACGACGTACGGAACAGTCTTCTCAGGTGAGAAATACTGATTGCCCCGATCACTGCCAATTCAAACATTACCGACCCACCTGCGGTTACTTGGAAGTAACTTCCGTAGGCTTTGCCTTGCTGCTTCAAAGCTCACTTAGCACCTTATTTCCTAAAGGAAGATCTATAAGCATGAAAATATAGCAGGTCTCCTCTACATAAGAGCTTCCACGAAACCCAGACCTGAGGTACTACTAATTAATAACTGGTTCTGAATCAGAGCCACAGAGAAGCACAACAGCCAGCATCGTTAAGCAGAATAACGAGTTTCAGGATTTTCCCAGTAATATTCCTGCACGTCTACTGGAGTACTCCCACTAAAGAACCGTATTAGAGTTTTCTTGTAGCATGTTGAGAGAGAGAGAAGTTGCTTTTTTCTTTTTCTGTTATCCCTACTTCAGACAAATGTTTGGGTTACATTTTAACTTTTCAACTGGGTCCAAATGTTTTATTTGTTTTTAGGGTGGAGAAAAATCCCTGGAGCGTCCCGGGGGCTGTGGATGACTCAGCAGGGAAGAGCGCGGGTCCCCCTTGGTGTCCGGCGTCACGCATGGCACCCACCCACTGTCACGTTGAGTCTGTCAGAGCAGCGTGGCAACGAGAAAGAGCAAAAAGTGCCAGAGGCAAGGAGGTAATAAAAATGTTGTTTCGTGAAATCATATTTGTATTTAAAGCAAATAGAGTCCAGAGGGGAGGAAAAATGCTCTGAGGATCAGATCAAAGCGGCTTTGAGAACTGGCTGTTAGTGAAAAAGCATCCAAGACTCTTGTTACTCCTGTAGCTTCCTGATCGGGTTCAAGCCTTGTGTAGTAAATGCCATTTGCTGCTCTTCCAGAAGCAAAGAGAATCGGTGTCCACCCTTGGAAGTCTTCACGGTGTGAGTGACTCCTGCAGGACAGGGCGTTGTGGGCCCCACCTGCACTCCCTGCGTCGGGGAGGTCTTGGCTGGTCTTCTCCTGGCTGGGGTGGGATTTCACAACCTGCACCTATCCCATCTTCCAACATCTGCAGACACTGAGTCACAACTACTCACAGGCTAGAGAGAAAGATGCTTTTTGGACAGCAGAGCAAGGCCTGGAATAACATTTACATCTCCGGCTTTCCTGCAGCCCTGGAGGTGCTCTCAGTGACAGGGAGGTGAGGACCCAACCATCAGCACTTGCTTTCCTCTGCTCTCTCCCCACAGATACCGAAAGGGTGGGCGGCTGGCGTCAGCAGCACCCTGGAGCTGGTGGGGTTCACAATGCACGTGGTGTAAGTGCTGCAATAACATGAAGGCTCTGACTCCTGCCTCGCCAGGAGGAGCTCCGGCTGCAGGCCATGGCTGGCAGTGCCAGGGGGCACTGGGATGGCTGGCAAGAAGAAAGAAGGAGGTTGGACGAGAAGAGCTTCCTCAGGTAAAGAATAGATACATCAAGGGAAAATAGCTTGCCTGGATTTCCACAGTAGGAGGGGTAGATTTCTGGTAATTTTATCAACAAGTTTAGAATCAGCTTTGATCCCACCACAGGATAAAATTAAGCTACGGGCTCTCTGGTCTGTGTTCCAGTGTGTTGCTTTGAAAGCTGTGGTGGTGTTGGAGTTGCACTTAAACTGACTCTAATTTTCTTCCATCAGCACCGGCTGCCATTCCTCTTCTTTTTCAAGAGAGGAAAGAGGAGAGTAAAGAAAATATACACCCAAAAAAAAAAAAAAAGAGAGAAGCAGGATTAGTGCCTCCATCCTCAACGAGCCACTGACAAGAGGATTCCGTGATTCCATGGTTCCCAAAAAACGCGCCCACCCGCCCCGCAAATCCTGCCCCACGGGAGGCGCCAGGGGGCGCTGCGGCACCGCGGGCGCGCGGGGGCCGCGGGAGGGACGCGTGTGTCCCCCCCGCCCCGCACACACACCCCGCGGATGCTGTGCCCGGGGAGGGGGGCGGCTCAGCAGGGCCGGTGCCCCCCCATCCCCGCCAAACGGCAGCCCGAAAGGTCCCCCCGGTGGGGTGGGGGGGGCTGTAAAAGCAGCGCTGAAACCTGCCTGCTTCAGCTGAGGGCCACAGCGGTGCAGGACGCTTAAAACTGTCCCCATGTGACTCATCAAGTGGCACTGGAAGTGTCACCCAGGGTCTGGTCGAAATGGCATCTGACGAGGCATTGCTGGCTGCGGTCAGACAGGGGCAAGGCTGAAATACATTGCAACAGCAGGAGGAGGCAAAATAAATGTCAAGCGTTACATCTTCCACCTGGCAGCAGACTATGGGATCCAGAAGATGTTCAAATAGTTGACCCATTGGTCAGATGGACCACACGGTGCTTAAGGAATTGACAGGGTGATCACACTCCAAGAGTTGAGGTCGATGGCTCAATGCCCAAATGGAGACCAGTGGCAAATGGAATTCTTCGGGGGTCAGTACTGGGACCAGTGCTGTTTAGCATCTTTGTCTGCGACACGGACAGTGGGATTGAGTGCACCCTCAGCAAGTTTGCTGATGACACCAAGCTGCATTGTGCAGTCAACACACTTGAGGGAAGGGATGCCATCCAGAGGGACCTGGACGGATCTGAGAGATGGGCCTGTGTGAGCCTCATGAAGTTCAACCAGGCCAAGTGCAAGGTCCTGCACCTGGGTCAGGGCAATCCCAAGCACACGTACAGGCTGAGCGGAGAACGGATTGAGAGCAGCCCTGAGGAGAAGGACTTGGGGGTGTTGGTGGATGAGAAGCTCAACATGAACGGACAATGTGTGCTTGCAGCCCAGAAAGCCAACTGCATCCTGGGCTGCATCAAAAGCAGCGTGGCCAGTAGGTCGGGGGAGGTGATTCTGTCCCTCTGCTCTGGGGAGACCCCACCTGCAGTGTTGTGTCCAGCCCTGGATCCACCAACATAAGAAGGACATGGACCTGTTGGAGTGAGTCCAGAGGAGGCCACGAAGATGCTCAGAGGGCTGGAGCCCCTCTGCTGTGAGGACAGGCTGAGAGAGTTGGGGTTGTTCGGCCTGGAGAAGAGAAGGCTCCAGGGAGACCTTAGAGCCCCTTCCAGTACCTCAGGGGCCTATAGGCAAGGTGGGGAGGGACTCTTTCTCAGGGAGTGGAGCCAAAAGACAAGGGGTAATGGTTTTAAACTGAAAGAGGGGAGATTTAGATTAGATATTTGGAAGGAATTATTTACTATGAGGGTGGTGTGCCCCCGGCCCAGGTTACCCAGAGAAGCTGTGGCTGCCCCATCCCTGGAGGTGTTCAAGGCCAGGTTGGATGGGGCTTGGAGCAACCTGGTCTGGTGGGAGGTGTCCCTGCCCAGAGCAGGGGGTTGGAACTAGATGGTCTCTAAGATCCCTTCCAACACAAACAATTCGATGATTCCATGACCTGGTGCTACCTCGACCAAGGAGAAGTGGTCCCATTGCTGCCTTCCTCCGAGGTATGTGGTACAAGAGCAGAAATAGCCAGCAAAGAATGTCATACACTGGAAACAAGCCTGTCCTCCAAATCATGACCCGAGATGGGCAACTTTATTAATTTTCAAGCCGCTTTGGCAATGGAAAGTAGGATGAAGGCTGTCATACACGCAGCCCTCTTATTAAACTGCTGGTTTTCAAGTAGTGTTATAGTAGTGTGAGTGAAGAGGGATGTTTCAGAGAATCTGAAAAATCGTATCAAAACGTAATTTGAGACTTGAGAAGTACAATATAAACTTGGGCACCTATTTGGAGCATCTGAGTCATCTACAGTAGGAGATGAGATTATCAATATAGGATAAGAGATTATTTGTGCGCGTGCATGCGCATCCCTGGAAGTTCACCTGCAATTTAAGAAACCCAAGGTCCTGATAAACCAACCAACCAACCATCCTTTTTCAGGCATGTTCCTCGGTTTAAATCTCTCGTTGCTAATGCCAGGGCTGTAACCCTGGAGCTCTGCCTGCTGCCTTGGCAGAGTTCTCTTGGGCCTCAGACCGACTATACATCTGAGGAGTTCTGTATCTGAATTAAAAGAACACATTGAAATAAATAAGATAAGGTAGCCCGACCTCGAGTTCCTAATGCAGCCCAGCTGGATAACTGCACTGAGCCCTGAGTTCCCAGAAGTGATAGCAGAGATCGGCAAAGGAAGCAGAGCAATTATGTTCGAAACACTTCACTGACAGATCTTAACCAGCCAGCCTGGCAGAGGGGGCTTAGGCAGAGGCTTTTGTACTCACAACCATAGAAAACAATCAACAGAAAAGCTTAACTTCCTGGACCTATGCTGAATACTAAGTTACCAAAAGAGTACCTCATTATTATACTACTTTTTACAAGGAAGCCGTGGGCAGAGGAAATGTGACTCACTACAAACACTGGGATAAAAAGGCACTGTGCAAGTGAACAAATAAAGCACTTGCAAGTGCGCTCCGCTGAGCGCCACTATCACATTCTTGTTGACTCTCAGGACGTTTCAGGATCCACTCCAAAAGTTCTTCGTTATTCATAGGACTAAAAATAGGTCTTGACGACTAAATTGCAATGGTCAGCCAAAGCAGAGAGCGGCCAAATACCACTGATACACTGAACTTCAAACTTCGGACTCTTCCAAAAAAGACAAGGTAGATGACAAATTTCCAGTGAAGTTGAACCAAATGTTGATGGTATCAGTTTTTGTCCTCTGACATAACGTCTCTCCTTTCCGGCTTATGATTTGTTAGTAATAATATTGCACCTAAACATACACAAAAGCCCACGACTGGAAAACACTTGCCCTGGGGAAGTTAAAACAAACAGATTAATCCCACAGACCTTTTCCCCTGTCATTAACGTGTCTTCCAGAGTTTCATCCCTGCTTTAAAGGCTCTTTTGAACTACATGCCATCTTTTTTTCTCCATTCATGAGTGGGCATCCTGTCTTTTGTCCACTCTTCTCCCGAGTCCTCTACATTAGTCCCAAAATCACAAGACTTGGTACTTTTTATATGGAAAGGGCAGCGTATGCAAGGTTGGTTTCCATCAGCTGACAGAAGAAAGAGTGCTCAGACCACGGTGCTATGCAGAAAGTATCGGAAAAGGAGGTGTTGGCTTAGTCTTGTGAGAATAAATTTAAAAGTGACAACTTTAAAAAGTCTATGGGGGAATAAAATAGTAGAGGAATGTTCCTCTTTGTCATAGGAGTGAATGGACGATGCTGAGATATGGAGGTTGGACTAATTCGGGAGGACCAGAATGAAGAGAAAGGGCATGTGGCTCTATGGGACCGTGGGAGAAAGAGGCTTGTGTGCCTTGTTCCAGCTTTTCTCCTGGCACTCAGGGTGGCTGAGTCAGGCTGTTAATGCCTGTGAAGAGATGGAAAAATGAACGCAGCGAGACTTGCCCACTGCAGCACAAAGGCAGCTGGCAGTGAGACCACCGTCGCGGTGGGGTCAGCCTGCTCTGGAGCAACCACCCTCGCCCCAGGGGCCCGCAGCAGCTTCAGCAAGGCACCCCACGCAGGCTGCTTCACTCCAAAAATGTCTTGAGAAAACAAGGAAAATGTCTCACCTCCCTGCAACAAGTCCAACGGAAAACCAGCCAGGGTCGGGTTTGACATCCACGGTGGGATTTTCAGCACATCCGACAGACTTGCTCTTCTTTAGTGTAGCAATAGGATGAGGGGTAATGGCTTCAAACTGAAAGAGGGGAGATTTAGATGAGATATCAGGAAGGAATTCTTTGCTGTGAGGGTGGTGAGCCCCTGGCCCAGGTTGCCCAGAGAAGCTGTGGCTGCCCCATCCCTGGAGGGGTTCAAGGCCAGGTTGGATGGGGCTTGGAGCAACCTGGTCTGGTGGGAGGTGTCCCTGCCCAGGGCAGGGGGTGGAACTGGGTGATCTTTAAGATCCCTTCCAACCCAAACCATTCTATGATTCTGTGGCTTTCACAGGTGCTCATGTGCACATCTCTGCTGCCCTTCACTCCCTTAATGCTGGCTCGAGAACAGAGGGATGCGGTTCAGTGGTGCTAAACCTGGATGCGTAGGGGACGCAGCCTCACAAGTCTAGGCTGAAATTGCTCTTCCCGAAGCTCCTTGCTGTGCATGCTTCCGGAAAACTGTTCCACCCCAGGGTGAGCAGTGAGGTGCCACCAGTGCAGCCATCTAATCTCACAGCTGAAAAAAACAAACTTATCAAGGTCCTGAATCCTCCCGAGCTTCGAGATCCTTTTTAGAGATCACCTCAAAAACAGTATCAGGGCCCTGCGCAGTGCCAGGCAAAAGCATTTGCAGAAGAACCAGACCAAGGAGCTTCTTAAAAAGAGCGTCAACTCAAAAAGAGAAGTAGCAGAAATAAAAGTGGTCACGGATCCTTTCTGCCCATTGTATCATGGCTGGTCCTGGGCTGCAGTCCAGCAATCTTCTGTCCGGCTGCAGCTAACATCACACCGTCTCTTAGGAAAACGCTTTCTTCCCTATGCTTCTACGGCCCGGACTGTGCCAGCTCCCTGGATTTACTGTCTGTCTCCCAGTCCTTGCAGGAGCTGTAAGTGCCTTCGTTGCAGGTCTGCAGCTGGGGAGGGTCCCTTTGGGCGCCCAACCAGACCCGTGTGGCAGTGAGCCCCGCAGCCACAGCCTGGGAGAGGGCACAGCACCCTCCCGTGCGGGGGGTGTCAGGGCCGTAAAGGGCACAGACACCTCACAACCGCGACAGTGGCACTTTCTGTGCCAGGGGAGCTCTGAAATGATGTGAAATGATGGCGGTAGTGCTTGCTTTCACAGCGCCTTGTGGAGAGAAGACACCAGGTGAGCAGCTTCTGTTGGTAATGGAGGAAAATCAAACAAAAGTGCTGTGAGGCCAAGGCTGGGTGTTGCCTCTTGATGTCTCTATTTCGAATAAAAGCTGACAATGTTCCTGAGGGGGATCAGACCATGCTGAGGTCTGTGGGACCTGTGACGGTGAGCTGATGGGAGAAGCCTTGCCTCTCTCTCTCACCCCAGCCACAGGGCAGCAGGCGGGCGGATGCCTTTTGGGAGAGCACTGCTGTGCTTGACCCCTTGGGTTGGTGCTGGCAGACTGCAAAGGACCCCCAGGTCATCTCCCCTCCCTCCCTGGGTCGGCAGAGCTCTTGCCATCCGCAGCCATGCACCTTCCGAAAGCCTGCTCCAGTGGGGACTGGGCATAGAGGGCTGCCCGGAGAGCCCGGGCTGCGCTGCTGCTGCTGGCTCTGCTCATCTCCAGAGAGGGAAACTGAGGCAATGGGGAAGGATGGGGCCCAGCCACTGCTGGTGCGGGGCTCGGCTGGCCCCCGTGTGCCAGCCCCGTGGCACTCCGCAAGGGAAGCGGTGCTGGCTCCCACGCTAAAACTTCGATAAAACTTCCCTCGCTTCCTCACCAGGCTGTTTCCCTTATCATATCAATCAAAATCCCATTTTCTTGCCCCTGTTTTCGCATCTGAAAGCTGAAGACAAACTTCAGTCGGCTCTTTCGAATGAATGTCTCCCTAAAGCTTTTCTGAAGGATTAGGGCAGAGCCTCAAATTCGCACCTCACTAACACGTACTCACTTTCAATATTGTGAGTAATTACTTAGTATTTGCAAAAGTTCTGTGAATGCTTTAAGTGATGAATACTGCCATTACTTGGCGTTAACTTCTCTTTCTCCTCTTTCTTCTACCCAAAGCTCCTGCTGTGTTTAGCGACAGATTCAACCGCTCACATCCAGGGAGGCAGAACCCCAACACAACAGCCCTGTATGAGGAACAAGGTCTGGCTCGATGTGTACAGAAAGATGGCAGAATCAGACCATAAATAAATTAGTATAGATCGTTGCTCGTTTCCACAGCTTCCAGGAAAGGAACAGAACATTTCCTTGGCTGGGTAGCTGAGTTAGTAGAGCCTTTGCTGCAGCCTGGGATACCACAGCTAAACACATCTGGAGATGCAGCAGAGCTCGCCGAGCAGCGCATCACGTCTTGAATACCCACGGTCATGGGCTAAAGGTTACTGGCTGTGTTATTACCTGCAGCGTATTACCCTATTTTATGTGCCTCCAGGGTATTTTTTGAGTTGCCAGATGTGGGATCAGGTCTTCCTGTTAATGTTTCGGGAGAGCGCTTCCTTCTTGTTGCATGAACACAAGCGGGGAAAAGGTTTCATCGTTTTCTTTTGTATGAAAAGCTACAAAGCTTTCAACTAAAGTGTGTTGTAAGAGCCAAGCACACAATTCTCATTATGTGTTTCTTCTTTTTTTTTTTTCTTTTAGATATAAAAAACGATCAGAAGCATTATTAAAAATGCTCAGGGACTGCAATCATCTCGGGTTGGAATGACACTCCTGACAGCTGCTTTATCGCACGTTGCCAGCTCCTGCTTTCCAGATTTATATAACTTACAATGTTTGTAAGTATTACTCAGGAAGGTCATCAAAAAGTTACAAGTTGATAAATTCAGGAAAATATCAGCCAAACAAGATTACTCACAGCCACTGACCCAGGCTGCACTCCTTGTGTCTGGGGAGATGCTTCAGGGCTCAGAGGCTAAAGCCAGGGCTTTGCAGGAAGGAACAACTTTGCCCAAATCCCCGAATCGTTCCTCTCTCCAACACGCTCCAGAGTTAAAATGGACTTCTGTTGAGAGGTCACATCCAAAGATTTTTATCCTGTGTGAGATGAAGCTGATGAGTGCGCGCTATGTGTTGCCTAAATGCATAGAAAGCCTTCCTAGGGTTTAGCAGCCTTAACTGTGCATATAGGCTGGGGAAAGCACACTATCGTCACTGTCCAGACGGATGACAATAGATGAGATGGTTAATTAGGGCCCACTAGTTTAAAAAATCCTTTTTTGCAAGGTATGAACGTGCACTTAGGTTACAAAATGCTGATGGGGATGCCACAGGCGATTGTGGACGCTGTTGAGTAATGTGAGAGAAGGAATCAAAGCTTATTGAAGACAATGACCCTGCCAGGTGTGATGGTGGCAATCCCCTTCAGGTGTTGGCTGTTTGTGTCCTCCGAGCAAGCTGCAACTCATCACCTTATCACCCAGGGCTTATTTCTAGGGCCCTGCTCCCTACAGCTCCTCTGGCTTCAGTTCCTCACCATTCTGCTTTTCCTCTAGCAGACAGCTGGATCCAGCGCATGCAGCCCCCAGAGACAGCTGAGCTCATGGCTACTAAGTGGCTTATTCTGGTTTGTGGTTTGGTTGTTTTTTTTTAATGTCTCTTCCTCAGTTTCCTGAGTTGGTCTCCTGCCCTGCAATAGGACAGGTAATGATGAGATTGCCTTAGAAAACTTAAAAATATAGATATTAAGTCAGATTCATCTGTGTCCTGTTGTCACGCTACATACCAAAAGGTAATTTGGGGAAACAACCCGATATAGAGAGAGCCAGGCACTGTGTGGTGTAAGCCCGGGTATAACCGGGTAACAGAAACTTAAGGACCGTTTGTCTTCCTCTGTGTCTCCCAGAACAGGTTTCAAGTGTGACCTGGGGGGCCTGCTCTTGGGATTAGGGGTGCGCTTTGCTTTCTTCTTCTCCCTGCTGAGAAGAGCTGGCTTCCACCCTGGGGCTCACTGCTAGGGCTGAAAGTTGGAGTGATGATTTTGATTCAATTGTGGTTCTTCTTTTGAGCAGGAAAGCAACCCACTTAAGTCTTGCCCCAGAATGTCTCTTCTCTTCCGGAAGCTTTTTTTCAGTCTATATTTTAGCCTTTGCTGTTTTGGATCCTGACCATGAACTCAGTCGTCACTATGGTTAAATACGACTTTGCCTTTCTTTAATTTGCTGTTCCAGGCAGCAGTTCCCAAAGCAAGGTACCCAGCAACATGCAGTTTGTGATATTTTCAGTCTAGGAAACTTATATGATGTGCTAATGTCCCTGGTAATTAGTGTGTGTGTGTGTATAAATGTCAGTTCAATTTTCTTTGTGGCCTGAGATTTTTAGGTGAACTGCATCATCTTGTCTTTTTCCTATGATAACAAATGTCTGTCTAGTAAAACACTTTTTGTCCTCATTACCATCATGCCTTTGTGTCTACCTGAAGAGACGAACACCTCTGGTGTCCATTTGGCCTTTCCACTCAGGTTCTGCATAGCAGGAGATCCCTGTTTCCCTGTAAAGCCCCATCGTGTTTGTGTTGGGCTCTTAATACACGCTGCTTGCCTGAGGTCCTCAAACCTGTGCAAAAGGAGTTGCCAACTGCCATGGAAAAAACAAAATTTTATCTTAAAATACAAACTAGCACTATCAATCTTAAAGTGAAAAAACCTTGGGTGAAAAATATTTTTGACTTTAACAGCAGTTTTAAAAGAAATTTCCTATTTTATAACATTTACTGTTGCAGACAGCTCACTTCCTGCTTCAAAATTTTTTGTATAGGAATTTTCTGCTGTTCTTGGCGAAGAGCTTACTTGTGTATTTCTTTCGTTGGGACACTGACATCAAAGAGGGTGAACAAAAATGCGCCGTTATTTTATTTCTTGTCCCCACTCCTGACTACCTGTGCTGAGGCTTCCTTCCAGGTCTCTGTGGTTTGGATCCACCTGTAGGCTCATGCCACCAACCTCATTAATCTTAGTTTAATGGTTTCCTCATTAAGTTAGCAAGGCTATTATGAAAGAAACTCTTCCACCTGCTTTAGATGGACCTTGTTCCTGCTCAGTGGTTCCCTTCTGGAAAATCACTTCCTCTGCTGCTGACTGTGCAGCCAGGCGGGTGCTTCTCCATCTTCCTCCTGTGGTCTATACAATGTTAAAAATGGGCAAGTCTAAAAGACCAGCACTGACTGACTCTCTTAAATCTTGCCTAGCTCCTCAAATGACCAGTCTCCAAACAAGACTCTCAGTAGAGGAGAAAGGGTTCAAGAAATTTGGAGACGCTCCTGGGAAGGCAGGAAAAAGGATTTCCAGAAAGATGTATTTCACCTGGAAGAGTTAAGAGTTTAAAAAAAAAAAAGTTCCAAATAAGCATATGCTTTAGCTTGTTTGAGCTGAGCCAACATTAGGGTGGTACAAAGCCTGTGAGGAATAAATAGAAATGATGCTGTGAGTGCGCAATCAGCTACAAGCCATCAGCATTCCTCTGCTACCGCATCATACGGGGAGCAGAGCATCTGGGCAGCGTCGTTCTTGAAAGGGCCTAGCATCTGCCAGACCGGGCGAAACCCGTTGCTTGGTGAGCCCTCGTAAATCAGGGGTGAATCCCTCGCTGTGCTCCAAATCAAGTATGAAGCAACATCAGTCTCTCATTCCACGGTGACAGAAACCGTGGTTCCCCCTTCACCCTTGAAAATGGGTGTATATAGATGTGTATATATATACACGTATTTGTATGGTGTGTATTTATACAAGCCCCACTTGAAATACAATCCCCTTCATAGATACTGAATGTGAAGGGCAGACCTCTTCTAACTTCACAGAAACTAGTGGAATTAGACCACAAATAAATTTCGTCTGAGATCTTAGGAGATTGGATCACATCTTGGCAGTTGTTGCAGTCACCACCCTTCCATGATGCCTTGCGAGTTAGAATAAATAGTCACTGAACTGATACTTCTGGGATGGCTTTTTTCCTGCTCAGTCAGACCCAGAGGCTCTTCACTGGTATCACCAAGTTTACTTCTCCCTCCCCTAAAGGGATAAGCACAGATTCTCTCAGTTTCTAGAAACTGAGGTACAAAATCCAAGCTATGTGCAAGAAACTTGTTCCTCAGCAGCTTCATCTACTGTCATGATCTGTTCAACTGATATTCCTCCTCAGTAAATCACAGCTTGTGGAGAACAACAGAGGTACAGACTCATGGCCAAACTGAGGAGCTCATTTAAGCAGTGGAAGAGTTAAATGCTGGTGAGACAGCAATAGCCAATGGAAATAGTCATAGCTCATATAAAAACTTGTGTGTGGCAATTGGTAAGATGCTGTCAGATGAGGCAACCAGAGCCCTACTCTGCCCAGGCTCTGAACCACTCACATTTTGGCACAGGACCTTTCACACTGCTTTTTCCCAAGCCAGGGAAAAGTTTGGAGACATGCATAGGTTTAGGTTTCTTTCTAATATTTTTAGGTCTGGAAGTCTTGCGAGCGCTTGTGTACTTCTTCCCATCCATCACTTGAGGTGACTTTCCCATAATGGCACCACCTTCCCCGCGTCCGGTGGGACCTGGTTTGTTCTGTTCCCTTCTCCCCCTTCTTATCTCTTCTGGTGATGCTGAACCAGTCACCCCAGAAATAAAGCCGTTGGGGGAGGAGGGTGCAATGTTCCTTTGCAGTGATTAATGGGCAGTGTACTTGGAGCTAATAAGCAAGATGAGTCTTTAAAATAACATTCATCAAAGGGAAGAGCTTGTTGGTTGTGAATTTATGAGGGAGAGTCACTACCCTCCCGCTGTAGGCTGATAATCCGGAACTGACTCACTGACTAAAATTGTTTAAACCATCGTATTCTTGAAGTATTACGTTTCAGATCAAGGCTTAAAGGGCCAGGAGCGCAACTGTCTGGCACCCTTATGCATGTGTCACCATCCGTCTTGAGGGAATATTGCAGCAGCAGGAGCAACCTCAAAAAGCTCTAGCCATTGAAGTTGCCCCTCTGTTTGCTCCTAGTAACTCCCATTTTCCTCAGCTTTCCCATGAAAGCCACGTGCTTTGGAAAGAGGCAGGATACTTAGGAAGCTGGTAATTTGGATAGCACAGAAAAGAGGTTCTTCCCACCAGTGTCTTCTGAGGGGCTTGGTCAGGCAAGCTCTCACAGGGCATGCCGGATATACACAGGCAGAATTGGAGCGATCCTCACAGCTGTGCTTTTACTGAAACTGCGCCATTAAATCACTCGCCCAGCAAGGGGGAAGCCTTCCTCCTTGGTGGGAAAATCTCCTGAGCCGGAGGGGACTTTGGCCCGTGTACCTCCCCTCCTCGGAGAACACCCTTGCCTCCAGCAGACACCCACACGGAAACGCTGTGTTTGAAATACAGGCCTTCCTCTGGAAAACTCTTCTACTTCATATCTATGTGGAAATGAAAAAAAAAGAAGTCATCTAAAAGAAAACTGGTTACTCTGCAACCTAATAGAGGACTAATCAACTAATTTTTCACCACGATCACCTAAGTAGGAAGAGATGCATCAGCTGCAAGCTGGTGGGGCTGAGCAGGCATTCATGGCCCCATGAACATCCCCACCGGAAGGGCCTGGGGAGCAGTGAGAAATACAGGACCTTGCACAGGAATGTGTATGGTACCATGTGCCTGGGACCTTGGCAAGGATAAAAACTTGTTCTGAAACTTACTTGCTTTTATAAACCCAGCTCCAGAGTCCCTATTCTGGTTGTCCTAGTCTGGTGGCAGGGTGCTTATCCAGGAAGAGAGACCTGGCAAGTGAAGCAGTGATAAGCATCTGTGTTTGATAAAATGGGACCCTGAACTCTGCCAGGCATCCACCTTTCAGTCTCTTATGTCTTTGGGCACAACCAACTGCAGGAAAGACGGATGGAAGGAAAGAATGGGGTTCCCAAGCAGGACAGTACTTGTCCGTCAGCACAGCCCTGTGCTGGCGCACTGGCAGATGTGTGTCCCCACTGTGTCACTGTCTGCCTCCCGAACATCCCCATGGCACCGCTGGCAGCCGGGGAGTGGCAATTGGGACAGGCTGGACTGGTGGCGCAGCTGGGTGCTGCTGTTCAAACACGAACAAATCACACTCAAGCAGTCAAAGAATGATCAGAAAAGCCTTTTTTTTTTCTTTTTTTTCCCTTGGAATCTTACTCAGTTTTCTGCAAATTGCTCAACAAAATTTAAAGCATTTGAAAATGACACCAAAGCTACTATGAATTATATCATTGGGTTTCTTGATCGCCTGGGAATGGAAGCCTGCTGCAACCCAGTTCTGCTATTAATAATGCTATTTTAACTTCCACCTCTTCATATGGAAAAAACATTTCATGTCTCAAATACTTCCCCTTGCCCTAGTCATGCATCAGTCCTAAGTATCGGAGAAGTCTCATTAATCGTGCTCAGCCTTCAGCAAACAGTCAACTAACGTGATTCTTATGGTAGAGGAGTGGGGGTTTTTTTTTGGTGGTAAAGTCATATCTCAGGCTACAAAAAAAAAAAAATCTTTCAATGGACACGCTTCTTGGAAAGCTAAACACATACCCAAAAGACGAGGAAAAAAATGCAGTAGAGAAACAAAATCCCTTCCAAAATGAAATGAGAGAGAATGAGAAAGGGCAAATTAAGTGTGTGGTCAGATAACTTTCCCCTGTCTCAAGTCCCAATAAATATCTGAGGCATTAGTAACAGGAAAGTGTGTCCCCGAAACTGCTGTGCCTGCTCTGCTTGGTCTTTTGGCTCTATTTGAAGAGTGCAGCATCCCGTGTGTGTGTGTGCGCGACAAAATCAATCTTCTGTGCAAACAGTTTTTCATAGTAATTGCACTTCATTGACTGAGCTTGTCCAGAACTTCAAACGTATCTTCCCTGACACCTCCCCAAACTGAGATGTAGTTTTTGGCAATCCAGGCTTCTGCCAGCTGAGATACGAGTTTCCAGTACATGTAGCCTTAAAAAAGGATGCCCAGTGATTGCTGAGGAGAGAGCTTGTTTTGTTCCAGTGTCAAGTATTGTCGGCACGTTCATTGCGGCTCAGCCCTGTGACAGCTGGGAACCAGCTAACTACTCCTGTGTGTCAGATTTGTCACTCGGCAAAAATAAAAACAGCTGAGGAAGCCCTGCCTTCTGGGAAACCAGAGATACCGTCTCCGCGTGTCAGAGCTGTGACTGTGGCAGGGAATGACATTATTCTTTCACCTTGGTGTGATGTTAGGAAGTTCTTCACCATGAGGGCAGTGAGGCACTGGCCCAGGTTGCCCAGAGAAGCTGTGGCTGCCCCATCCCTGGAGAGGTTCAAGGCCAGGCTGGATGGGGCTCTGAGCAACCTGATCTAGTGGGAGGTGTCCCTGCCCAGGGCAGGGGGGTTGGAACTAGATGATCTTTAAGGTCCCTTCCAACCCTAACAATTCTATGATTCTGTGTGCAGGGCTCGTACTGGCGTGCTCCCATGGACGTGGCAGAGCCGTGTGCGCAGTGCCACAGAGGCCACCCGTCCCACTGCAAAGACCAGTGACCGGCCCCAGGAGACGGACGCAGCAGGTTCTCGCTGCGAAGGGACAGGGCGTCATCTTCAGGATGGAGAAAAGGGGCACCGAATGCAGAAACTTTGAAGGCCCATTGCTGCTGGTCTGCCGAATAGAAGAGGAAGGGATGTTGTTCCAATTCCCGGGCAGCCCCGGTGTTTATTAAAAAGATTACGTGGGATAAAACAGAAGAGATGTCAGCAAAGTATGATGTAGGTCTCTGTGCTGGCCGCCCAAAAAAGGATGCTCTGCTTGGGATGTTGAGTGGAGGGATGGTTCAGAGGCAGGACGTGTGAGCTCTTACTCCCATGTTAATACCGATTCTCCCTCTCTGCCCTCAGCAAATCACTTAATTTCTCCACTGTCTCCTTTCCGTAAAATGAGGTTAACGATAGCAATTTCACTGCTTCACAGGAGGGCTGGCTATGAATTAACATTTGCCAAATAATGAGACATAAAAGACACGATATTAATGTGAAGTAAAATCACTGCAGAGGAAACACAGTTTTTAAATTGTTGGGATCTCAGGAGTGAAATAGCTGGGCATGATGGGTCTAGACTGAGGAATACAGATTAATGTCAAGAAGTTTTGGGAGTTCATGTGATCTGGACTGGAATGCCCATGGCTGAGGCAGTGAGGCTGTGGAGTTTATGCGGTAAGGGCACTGGTTTTCTGCAGAGTACAGAAAAGCGTTAAATCTTTCACTGGAAATGGAAAGGAGACCCCAAGTTAACAGCAGGGATCCTAGTGGTGTGGGGGTTTTTTTGTCTGTATTTTTGCATTGGCAAGTTAACATTAAACACGAGCACTTTAAGATAAACATTCATAGCAACAGACAGAAGTGCTCTCTCTTGCTTTCTACCCTCCGGCTAATGTGGAAAGCCTGGTTCAACGTTTCTCCCCATACCAGCACCGGAGGGAGAAAGATAAATGAGGAATTTGTATTGTTGAACTGGGTTCTGTGTTCGTCAATAATTCCAAAGTAGTTCCTGAATTAGTCTATTAGTAATAATCTATTTTCACCATAATTGGGAGGACAAGAAGTTCTGGCAGGCGGCGCATGAGACATACAGGAGAAAATGATTAAAACAGAGCCAAAAATATCGCCATACTGGAGTGATGAGTCAGATCCTGACCTTTCAAATAAGCACCACGGAGACTGAGCTCATATGGATGGGATCCCAGTGATCCAGGTGAGAGTAATAGGACAGTTCAGCATGGCCGGCTTTTAATAGAGAGGGGGGGAAAGTGGGAAAGTGCTAGAGGGACACTGGCATCTAAAGGGCATGAAGGGCTGGGGACAGGAGCACTGTCCTTCAGATGTCTGTCTCCTGCAGTCTTCCCAAAGGAAAAGATCACCCCACGCTGTTGAGCTTCACTGTTTTACGTGATCAGCTCCTTTTAAAGAACTTATATCCCCTGGTTAACGCAATCGTAGACAGTAATATAAATTCCAGCTTCCTTTTGATTAGCATTTTTAAAATTAAGCCTGTGTCAAGTCACATTTTCTTGGGAAAGAGGACTATTATAAACCGACTTCTTATGAAATCCACAATTCTTTGTGAAATGATATGACTGCAAGAGAGAGAATTTCAAAGGAAAAAAAAAAAAAGTGCCTGTTGTGGGACTCGCTGTAAAACTCGGAAGCTGGCTCTGCAGCGACAGAGCTGCAGGCGGACGGTCCTGCAGGGCTGGGGGGAAGGCTCCGTGCTGTGGGGTTTAAAATGTTAAGCTATTTCTGTGCCCTGGGATAAGCTGGGGCAAAGGCGGGTGCTGGCTGCCCCGGGGCTGTTGGGATGCTGCTCGGGAACCACTGGTGCTCCATCCCACCCTCGTACATTGGGAGCCACGGGTGCTCTGTGCCACCCTGACACCCCTGTACATGGAGCAGGACAAGTGTCCCAAGAGGCTCAGCTGCCCCAGGGACGGAGGGGTCCAGCCATCGCTCCGTTCCCACCTCGGGAGCGCCAGCAGCAGGTGAAGCCCAGGGATGCTGAGAGCAGGATCCGGCCGAGCACCTGGGGACCCTGCGGCGGGGTATCGCTAGGAGATGGGAACCCTGACGCGTGGCTGATTTGTGACTTAGGAGCGCTCAGACCCAGCTCTGCAAGGTGAGACTCGCCCGGGGAGCGGGACGGGGCTGCCCCTTGCCAGGCACTCGCACCGGCTGCTCGGTGCGTCCTTCCCCAGCGCAGCAGCAGTGACATGGCCATGGCCAGGCAGGCTGTTCCCACCCCCAGGAACGAGTAGCAGAAACATGCCAAGGCAAGACACACGCCAAGGCAAGACACACGCTTGACAGGAACAAAGTGCTATCAGTGTCAGTGCGGGTTTCTTCCTAATTTTGGCTCAGGATCCAGGCTTTCACCAAAGTCAGAACAAACCAGACTGGTTTATGCCTCAGGCCACAGGGAGTGCAGAATCACCTGCTTCTCAGCAAGCAAAGAGGTAACTGAAACTTAACCCTCAGCCTGCATTTGTTTTGAACTTGTACCTCTCCTTTACCCTGTTTTTGCTCCATGCTTGTTATCACCACCCATGTGCACCGTAGGAGACAGGAGCGGTGTGTGCTGGGGGGGCTCAGCTGTCCTTTCCCCACCAGCACCCTGTGGGAAGCAGGTCCCACGGCTCAGGGCAATGCGGTGAGCTCTGCTCCTGGGACCAGGAATGAGATCCCAGGCTTGTTAATCACCTGAGCTGCTGATCGTACCCCTTGCGCTATAGGAGAACACTTGCTTTCACTCCATCATAAATATAATGCATAGAGCCTCTCTTATCTAGTCACTGTGAGATCCTCCGCGGAGCCAGAGAGGAGAAGCCCCACCTTTGCCCCGAGCAGAGATCCATGGGATCCTTCTTCATATGCTCTTCCGGGGAAGACGCTGCAATGGGACTCCCTGGGGAGTGCAGGAAAGCACCCCTGAGGGCACCCAGGCCCCATGGAGAAGACATCTCCATCAGGGCTCCCTGCCAGCCTCTGGGCAGCCCTGGCTCGCAAAGAGGGCCAGAGCTTTCATCCCTCGTACCCAGAGCCCGAAGCTGTGATCCCTGTGGAGGTTTGTCCATCACCTTGCCTTCCTGCTGGGCAGAGAGCCCGCAAAACCATACAGATTGCTGCCAGCGGGAAAGAAATATTTGTCTGCCTTCATCCTCTGTTAATAAAAATAAGTCTTTTTTTAAGGTCGGGGCAGAGGAGTTGACATGTCACATCCTGCTCTTTATGCCTCCACAGCAACTCTTAACTTTCCAAACACGCAGAGCAGCAACGGTCTCTTTGCAATAAATTAACTCTTCTCGCCATCCCGGCTTTGTAGCAGCAGCACCCAGCAGGCCCCGTCCCAGGTTTGGCGCAGACAGAACACCGGCACGTGACAAAATGACAGGGCAAAAATCCAGGCACTATGGATTTTCAGTTGGATCCAGGTGATCCTCCGTGCTTTGCTGGGAAACGCTGCCTGCGCACCTCAGCAGAGCCTGCCGGGTCTAATCAAGAGCCGGTAGATGGAAATAATAATTAGAAATTTGTCTCAGTATTTGGCTCCCAAGCCCAGAGTCACTCACCTTCCCCTTGGTCTGTGGGTGTCTGACTGTGGATGTTTCATGGGATTATGGGCACAATTTTCTCCCTCCCAAAAGCGAATTACTCAGCCAGATTAAACAAGTGAAAGATATTGGCTGTGCTGATTCATAAGGAAACAATTTCCCTTCTATTTTAGCACCAAACCAGCAGGAAGCTGCGGGGCGATTTGCCAGAGGGGCATAGAAAATGAGAATAGGTACAGATTATCCAACTTTTCCTGGGTGTCCATCAATTCCTTCAGGTCTTAAAACCCGTGCGTAGGTTTATGCTGCGCAATATGGTGTAGAATGAAGAGATTCATCCTCGCCTTTAGTAAGCTTCAATACCAGGAAGAGCTCACGTGAAGCTGCCTGGAGCTTAGTGGAGTCTAATTGGCGTCACTGGAAAATGGTACCTGAAGGGAAGCAAACCCCCTTGGTGCTCCCTGCTGCGTCGGCTATGCCAGGGTTTGTGTGTGAGCTGTTGGGTGTTTAATAAGTATTCCTGACAGGGGTGATTTCTGCCCCTGCCTCCCACGCCTGCTGGCAAACGGGGCAGATCTCCCAGGGGATTTATGCCTCTGAGCAGCTTTTTGGGCACTGGAGCCCTCATGGAAGGGCTGAGGCTGTGGAGCCCGGTGTGTGTGCGGTCAGGAGAAACACCATGGGACTGAATCCTCCTCGGCTGGGGCTGGTGGGCTGTGGGGAGGCACACCGAGGTCTGGTTGTGTCTGATGTGTCTTTTTGGCTCCCTCCAGTTCAGTATCCACACCTTGCGAGCGGCTCCGCTTCTCACAGGGACGCGGCCAAAGTTTCAGTCCCCCCATCTTGAAGCACTTAAAAGTTTCAGTAGGAGTTTAGACTTCGCTTTGCAACTAAAAGCCTCGTTTGCTACCCATAAAAGTATAATCGCCTATTGTCTGCTGTTCAAAGTCATGAAGTGGCTTTTCCCTCCCGTGAATCTGTCCATAATACCTCTCTCCTCTGTTGTTGGTAGGGCTGTTTCACAACTCTCCCTCCTCTGAGACTAGCTGTAGTACTGTGAGAATTCACTGGCATCAGATTACTCTTCGGCAGCTGAAACTGCCCTTTTTGCCTCTGCTAGCCTCACTAATTATCCCAATAAATGATCTGTGATGCCCAGAAAGATGCTATTGTTGTGATGCTTGGAAATGCCGATTCAGAACTGATGAAAATTCAGCCCTTCACGTGTTACCCCCCGGCTCTCGGGGCGGGGAGGAAGAACCCTGGTTTCTGGGACCTGCTCTTTGTGTCCAGACCCTCAGGCTTTAAACGACAGCCGCTCACATGAGCCCGTTTGGTTCAGGAGAAAAAGACCAAAGATTCTCTAAACAGAGGGAGCAATTTTGCTTCCTCTGAGAATTAAGTAGACTCTAAACTGCTGCTCCACTTAAGAGCTCCAAAATATGTTTTTTCCCCTCTATCTGTACTCGTTATTCTTTCCCTGGGCTGCTGCGTGGCCGGAAGCACGGTGATGCAGTGAGTTACATCATCTGTTTCCTGTTTTTTTCCCGGGTCAGGACCATACTGTTTTGAGTGGGGGACAGCAGAACATCGTGGCTTGGTCAGGTGACGGGAGAGAACACCGGACAGGGCAGCAGGGAGCTATTGGAAGGGAGAGGAGTCATTTAGACATCACCAAAGGAGCAAAATGAAAGACGTCTGCTGTCTCATTGAGTACTCCAGCATTAAATATATTGATCTGTGTTAAAAAAAAAAAAAAAATACTTCAATGTAATTGTATGTTGGTATTTCTTTTCTTGTTTCTCCCATGATGTCACTTCAGTAGTGAAACAGCCTGCAAATAGAGGTACAAATTTAACAATTTGTTGCAATCCATTGCCTACAGCCCTAAAAGACAATTAAATGTTCAGAAAATATCCTGCTTTCTAGCACCCTTTAAAGGAAATAACGTACGGTCTGCAATCTCGAAAGGCAGCCCGATGAATACACAGATTAGCTCATCTGCAGCTACCTTTGCTTTTGATTTTTGAGCTCGTGGTCCTCGATGTCTGTGTGGAGTTTTTAATGCTAAGAGAGCACGAAAAGCAACGCATGCGCTCAGATATGGAAAAATAAAAACATGGGGACCGGGTTACGTTAAAGGACATGAAGCAAACGAGGCTGAGCTTGAAGGAAAGGGCCGAAGGAGCAGCAGACCCCATCACCAGTGAGGCTTTATCCTCCCTTCCTACTGGTCAGGAGGTCTGTTCAGGAGGTCAGCGTCACTAACGATCATCCTTGCAAACTTCTCATACATTTTTATAAATTTTTCAAGAAAACTTGTTTCTGCCTTTCCTGGTTAGGGAAGAAATGGACAGTCCTTCTATGCGGCTCGAGGTGGAAGAGTGTAAGAACTGGGATGGTTTTTCTGGCATCTTAGTGAAACAAATCCTCAGGCGATCTGGGAATATTCCCAGGAAATCTCTTTTCTACGCCAGTGATAAGCTGCCTAAGCATCCAGGAACTTGCTTTACTTGCAGCAACTCCAAAAGCACTTTCACAGCCTGTGAAGAGCTGCCCTGCATCTTCTCGTTCTCTTTTATGTTCGACACTTGTCAGAGAGTTCAGATTAGTATTAATTGCTGAGCCCTGCAGAAAAGAGAGTGTTTTGATGCAGCCTGTGAAAGGAGATCTCATGTATTTCAAAGCATTTGAGAAACAGGCAAACGCACGCAGATAACAGCATCAAAGTCAACATTTCCCTCTTCTAGTATAACATACAGCATTTGGTAGAGGAAGCAGATTTCATATGATAGTCATGTTTCTGGACAAAACCACTCGGTTAACATTTCTGAGCTCCAAGAGCGGTGCTGTTTGCACCTCTGAGCTCGGTCACTGATCCCGAGCAGCTCCAGCAGTCTGATGGGCAGGAGAGAGCCCAGGGAGGGACCACACCTGGACCAGGGAGCACGAGCTGGCTCAGCCCAGCATCTGCACCCTCTACGGGGAAGGGTTGGCCGATGCTCGCCAAGGGCTTGGGTCAACATTTTCTTGAAATTATTTCTTTGAAGTACTATTACACGTAACAGCTTTTCATTTTAATACATTGACTTCTAGAAAGGAGGGCATGAGCTAATAGGGAAAAAAACCCACTGTTTAATCTAGATTTGAAGTTTTGAGTATTCATTGTTTGCCTCCAGACCACCCCAGAGTCTCAGGATTGGCATCCAGTACTGTGAGCTACAGACTGCTTCAAAGCTTTTATTAGAAAACTAGATATTTCTGAATAAAAATGCCGATGTGAGAAACTTGAATGTCACCCAGCAGAACAGCTCTGTTGTGCCCTGGCAGCTCATCTCCAGAAAGCAATTGCATATTGATAAAGCACTCATTAAATAAACGTTTTCCAGTCCTGGTGGAGAGGAAACAGAAGTCCTGATGGAGAAATAGTACTGGACTGCGTAAATGAAGGCTATCATAACACAGACACATAAACAGCAAGGATTCATGTTGCACAAGGAGTCTTCACTCTGGAGCTTATGGATTGTCGCATCTTTGGCTTTGCAGCCTTAGCAAGTGCTCCACCAAGGCAGCTTCCTGTGGCTGTAGCTGTAGGTGAGTCTGCGGAGGGTGCTGTGCTCTGGAGCTGTGGTACTTTGTCGCGTTGGTGCCGAAGCTGCCGGCTGCCACTAACCCAGCTCCTGACAAACGGCCACTGCTGGGACACAGCCGGTTCTGTGGAGCAGAAGCCACCAGATCATCTGTGGCATGGTTTAAGTTATAGGATGCTCTTATTTCGCTGTGCCTATTTCCCCATGCATGCGCACAGCGCTTGCTTTCTTTCTTTTTGAAATCTTCTTTTCAATTTCATTGTCAGCACGTATGATCCCAATCATATACTAAGGAGAGAAGAGAGAAAATCTCTTGCTGAGAGGCCCGGCAGAAGAATCTCACTGCTTAAGGTCTTCATCCTCCTGGCTGCGGCATTGAAGGTACTCAGCTGGCTTTGTGAGTCGCCTCCGTCGCTTCATCGCAGTCCTGATTGACTGGAGCAGAAAGCACTGGCTGGAGAGATTGGGAGATGTGGAGATACAGCTGCCTTGAAAACTACCCCCAGCTTTAGCAAACCTTTTCTGACAATGAGCTTCTCGCACACAGGGAAGCCGTCAATTTATTATCACTCGAACTGCAGGCAGAGCAGAATATCGGCCCACTGTTGTTCCCAGCTCCCATGCAACCGTAACAGCCATTTCTCCACCTTCTCCTCTTCTGGGGTAAACAAATAGCATTTCTGGAATCAGAATGGGAAGGATTAAACTGCAAAAATAAGCAGGCGGCACCAGCCCTGAGGTGTATCTCTGCCGTCATACGAGGCTCCAACGTTGACAGCAGACGGCTGTTTTCATCATAGAAAGGTTTTAGGGTTCAGGTCTACAAATCAGTTCAGTCTGGTCTAAGCCAGCCGTCCCTCCATCCCAGCAAGCCCCATCAGTGACCAGAGTCACTGACCTGCACTGTCTTTTCTCACTTAGGTTATACCCCTTTGATTAGCACAAATGAACTGAATAGAAAGAGGAAAACTTTCTCCCCAGGCCCAGCACTTGGCAATAAATTTCCTATACAAAAAGGAAATGCCTGTGTCTTCAGTTTTAAGTGTTCATATTCTTAAATTAACAAAGAGAGGTTCCTGGTATTCCTCCTCTGCAGCCATTCATTTGCCTCTGGGAAAGGTTTGCCTTCTGGGCTTGCCAAGCTAATCAGTGAAACAGAAAGCACAGAACATTAACGTGCATTTAAAGCCCAGGCACTGTATAGTCACAAAAAAAAAAAAAGAAAAAAAGAAAAAAATGCTTGAAAGGTATATGCACCTGATCCCCGTGGCCATTCAATGGTAAGTGCTTTAGACTAGGGAGAGACAAGCAGAGGGGACTTTTTCAATCTGAAGTTTCCTGACTGAGATAGTGGCTAAGACAGGAAAAAAAAAAAAAAACCTGGAAGAAAAACAGATAGGACCAGAGTTCCAGATTGGATAAGCCCCAAATATACAAGTGAATCCATCACCCGGTGTAATTAAGCATCGCTGACACGAGCAGCGGGTTGCCAGGGAGGCTGATGAACAGACAATTGGGGCAAGCTTTCCAGAGGTCCCGGCGCTGGCCTCGGCGCCGAGGAGGACGGCGTGGAGCCTACCAAAGGCTTTGTAATCCTGCTCCACATTTCCTCCTGGGAAAAGCATTCATTGGCAGCGTTTTGCTCAGCGTCTGTCTTTTTGCCCACCGGGAGACTCCTGCAATGTGCAGGTCTCCTTTTCTTGGACATTAAATGCTCTGCAGCCTGGCGTTACGGGTTTCGGGCACGGGCTGGGTGCGGTGCGACGTGCATCGGGGAGGGAGGGGGCATTCCCTGCGACCATCCTCTCCCCAAACCCTGTTCCTTTCACCCCCATCTCAGGCCGTTTCTTGGAAAAGCTGTGCCGTGCCGTAAGCTGCAGAGGACCTATTGGAGGGTTAGGGCTTCCTCTCCTTAGCAGCTTGCTAAGCATTACAAAAGCAAGAAAAGCTTTCGTAATTTTTTTGCTCTCACATCTGGAAAGGGAGGAACCCCACAGGTCTGTGATTTAGATCAGTCCCTCGAGCAAGAAAGTCAAACAGAAGCAGAAAATCAGCATTCCTGAAACCTCTCCTTGTACCAGAGGTACCTCGGCTTCAGCAGCCTCTCCTCTGTTCTGACAGGTACCCAGCAGCTGAACAAAGCTCCCCTATATCCGGAGGGAAACCTGAGAGTTTCAAAAATATTTTGAAGCTTCATTGGAACCCAGTGGCAAGGACAACTTTTTACACCTTGGCCGGGGAGGGGGGACCAGCCCCTGCAGAAATCCCACAACCTGAAGGGTAGTAGCTGGGACGCAGCGTGTGCTCCTGCCGCACACCGGCCGTGGTAGCCGAGATGTGACCCTCGCTGCTGGTGTGACAGCTTGGGAAGCTTTATTGGCTGTGCTTGCTAATAACAGATATTTTTTCCCTTTTTTTGTGAGAACTTTATCTTTCGGCGTAATAAAGTGGTTTTGTCTTAAGATGAGTTAAGCAGGAATTTAGCTGAAGCTGGCAAATGTTTGGTGTCTCCCTGGAGATAACAAACCCAAAGGGAGTGTGGAGGTAAATGTCCAGGGTGTCCGGCCAAGTGGGAGCACCTGGAGCTCCCTGCGGATGCACACTCGTCACTGCTCGTGCAGATCTCTCTGCGGGAGGAGGCTCCAGTGAACAAAGGCAGCGAGAGGTTAGAGACCAGAGACGGGAGCTCTTTCAAGGCTTGGCAGTTTGTCCGAGACACAAAGAATGTGAACCGACAAGAGGCAGCACACCATAATGTATTTCCTTTCCGTTTTTGCCGACTCCTGCGCTTGTTCACCGAGCCTTGTTCCAGAAGATCTAAGTTTAAAACCCAGAGCAGCAAGAGTGCAAAATCCACCCACAGCCGCTGCTGGTGGAAGGCACCGGCTGGCAGAGGAGCCTCATGCCCGCTCTGAGCTCTGGCTGGATCCTCGGGGAGGAGAAGAGGAAGGGACTGGCCAGTGCCTGACTTCACTCCAGTTTAAGCTCTCTGGTTTATTTTGGATATCTCCTCTTTTAAGAAACAACTTACAATAGGCAAAAAAAACGCCATTTAAAAAAAAAAATTTGTATTTATGCTTTTTTTTTTTTCCATAGAAAACAGTATACTAATATCTTAGTGAAGAGGAAAAAATCAGCTCCAATTTTACCGAGCAGTGAAATGTGTATTGACGGGCCTTAACTTTACACTGTGCAGTGGTTTCCATTTGAGTAAGTTGTACAAAATATTGCAGATAAAAGAGCCAAAGCTTGCACAAGCAGTAAGTTTTGCCCAATAATTGAAGCTAGGAGCAGCCTTCAGGGAAGAAGCTGGCTGGCTGTATTCTTCCTTCTCCAAGTGATAAAGGAGCCAACGAGGAGAGATGCTATGCTGGACCTTCCTCTCACCAACAAGGAAGGGCTGGTGGGGAATGTGAAGCTCACATCCTGGGCTGCATCAAAAGCAGCGTGGCCAGTAGGTCAGGGGAGGGGATTCTGCCCCTCTGCTCTGGGGAGACCCCACCTGCAGTGCTGTGTCCAGCTCTGGAGCTGCCAACATAAGAAGGACATGGACCTGCTCCAACAGGGCCACAAAGATGGCCCTCACACCTCTGCTGTGAGGACAGGCTGAGAGAGTTGGGGTTGTTCAGCCTGGAGAAGAGGAGGCTCCAGGGAGACCTTGGAGGCCCTTCCAGTACCTAAGGGGCCTATAGGAAAGGTGGGGAGGGACTCTTTATCAGGGAGTGGAGCCAAAAGACAAGGAGTAATGGTTTTAAACTGAAAGAGGGGAGATTTAGGTTAGATATTTGGAAGGAATTATTTACCATGAGGGTGGTGAGCCCCTGGCCCAGGTTGCCCAGAGAAGCTGTGAGTGCCCCATCCCTGGAGGTGTTCAAGGCCAGGTTGGATGGGGCTTGGAGCAACCTGGTCTGGTGGGAGGTGTCCCTGCCCAGGGCAGGGGGGTGGGACTGGATGATCTTTAAGGTCCCTTCCAACCCAAACCGTTGTATGATTCTCTGATTCTACAGCCGTACACAGGGTAGGTGGTTTGTGTCTTTATTTCTTGCCTGGATTGTTTAGGTTTCTGTACCAGTAAGAAAAGAAATGGAAAATTACTATTTTGTCCACAGTTATTACGGAAATGTAAGTCTCCAGACAGCTCTGGAAGACTTTCTGTATTGCTTGATCCCAGGTCCGGAGATCATTCCCCAGTGCTCTTACTTAGCTCCTTAGACCTGAGAATTTGAGGCTCCAATTTTTTCAAGTACTGCATTTTGATAAGACACTGCAGCCCTTGAACTGTTTGTTTGGTTAAAGGTGTAGAGGTGAGAGTGTGGTGCTGCATAACTACATGCCTAAGACTGCGGTATTTTTCCAGCACCTGAAGGCCAGCCCTTCAGGAAAGTCCCAGCATTGCTCAACAAACCCAAGGCTTTTCACGACATTGAAAAATGCCCCTTTTCATTTCAGATCAGTTCAGATCAGTTAACTTATTCCTCTTTCACTGCTTTGAAGAATTTCTCTGAGCCTAACGCCCTGCTGTTGTTGTCCGTGTCCTACGCCGGCAAAGCAGGCAGGGGATTGCTCTCCGCCATCTTTGCCCGTTCCTGGGGCTGGTTGGGCTGCCCCATGCCCATGGTCCCGCAGCAACCCAGTTTCTTCAAAAGCCTTTGTTGAGAAACCCGGCTGAAATCTTCCTGGGGACCCAAAGTGGCTGTACGTGGGGGGTCCTCCTTATCCGCGCTGCCTCCTTCAAGCAAGGAGATCTTTTCTCTAAAACGAAGGTGTCTGGACTTTTCTTCCAGGCAATCGCATTTCTCCACGTGTGTATTAATCCTATTTTTCAGGCTGCTTGGAAGGGAAGTCGGAAGTAAAATAAGCAGGATTGCCCCCAGAGCCCATTTTAGAAAGGATGCCATGTTTGCCATTTTCTGTTCCCTTGGTAACAGAAGGTAAGGCAGGTTTAACTTATAAATTAAAAAGCATGATAATCAGTAATTTTGTATTTGAGCTCTTTAGAGACCTCATGGGGAAGTGCCATTTCAAGTACACTCTTCAGATTTCATTATTATAATTTCATAATTCAGCTGACTTACCATAATTCCATAATTTAGCCAAACCCTAAATATTAAATGCTTCAGAGTGAGTGACAGTCAAAACCCCCCTCCTTTCCTGATTGTTTTGACTTCTGTGCCCTTCGTTTGCAAATACAGAGTGACGTACTGCCCAAACCCCTCCTGTCACCCGCTGAATCTCAGCCCTGCAAAGGCTTTCGCCCCCGCCATCCTCCCTGTGAGCACACCACTGACTCGCTGGGCTTTTTTGCTGTTCGGAAACCTGTCGGGGCCTCAGCATCCTCCATCCTCTGCCTCTGCCACTGCCTCAGCCCTGGCCATCCCGGGCTGGACAGGCAACGTTCTGAGTATGCAGTACAGGAAAATGCTGGCAGACCGAAGGGCGATGCAGGAGGATATCCATCACTGGTGCTTAGCCACCTTTTCTCCCCCATCCAGAAGATGGGAATAGAATCATAGAATCATCGATCGTGTTGGGTTGAAGGGACCTTTAAAGGCCATCTAGTCCAACCCCCCCGCAGTGAGCAGGGACATCTTCAACTAGATCAGGTTGCTCAGAGCCTCATCCAGCCTGGCCTTGAATGTCTCCAGGGATGGGGCCTCCACCACCTCTCTGGGCAACCTGGGCCAGTGCCCAGGGATAACGCATGGAGATCCTTCCCAGCTGACTGGGTGAGCTTTCACCAGAGCTCCACCTCTCTAGAGGTTTTCTGAGCTGAGACATCCATTAACAGCTGCCCACAGACACTTTTGCCACCACATTAAGGTCCCCAGATCAGGAGCCTGGCGCGTGACTTGGACCCAGTTAGGGCTTGGAAGGATGCTGCAGTTGCTCTCAGCTTCTCTACATGACCATCCTTTGCTGGCTTGTGCAACTTTTGGCTTTGTCATCTCTCTTTCTTTGGTCAGAGCTGCACAAAGGGACAGAGTTTTGAAATAATTGTATATTTTGCCACTACTTCTTGAGTCTCGTCTTTCTTCATTCCTCCCTTCCTTTGGTATGTGAGTCATCCCAGCAAGCCTATCATGCCTTTAAATTAATCAGGCCTTTAAAGGGAACAGAGATGATGGGCCATTACAGGATGCCATTATTTAAAAGACAGGAAAAAGTACAGCAAATGCTAAGGTGCTACCTAAGTTTTCCTCACCTTGTCAAATGCACCCAAATCTCAGACTTTGCCTCCTTAGCTCATGACGGGTGAAGTGCAAATGAGAGATCTCTGTGGCGCCTGCTGGTGCTCTTGCCTCCGGGTCTCAAGCACCTTCAAAATGGTTCAAAGTGACAGTATTTTTTGTTGCAAAGACTTGCCTGCAGAGTTTCAGCTCTCTGGCCTTAAATCAGCAACGGGCTTGCAGACAGGCTTAGCTTTCAGCCTGCGAAAAGTGAATGAGTTTTGAACTTTTCATCAAAGGCAACAGGGCTCCTTGTGAATTCAGTGAAGTGTGGTTTTAAATGGAGTTTTTGCATGGTCTTACCTGAACTTGGGAGTGTCCCTGTTTACTGTTTCTGTATCTTCACAGGCAGGCTAAAAACAATATGCGCCGCGCACCTAAAGAGTAAGCCGCAGTCAGAGGTGAAGAAATGAATGTGCACAGCACCAGTCGCATGTACACCACACACACAAAATGACTTACCCTTTCCGCTAGTTGCCAAGTCAGTATTATTAGCAATGAGTTTTCTGTTGAGGAAAACATGGTTGGTTGGTTGGTTGGTTTGTTTTTCTGTCCTGTACTCCTACACAGAGCGGGGAAGAAGAACTAATAGAGAGAACTTCATAAGAAGAAAACACACTCAGGGGTGCTAAAGGCTTGAAGGCTTCTGGAGCCAAGGGTCTACCACAGCAAAGGAAGATGCATTCTCCAGAGAAGGTCGGAGGGGTTGGTCTTCCTACCCATACGGGTCGTTCTGATGTGAGGGACAGAAGATTGCCGACCCACGCGATGAGCTAGGCTGGAGCAGTCGGAGGCACAGGTAGGAACTGGCTGGCTGTCACTGTTACCCGCTGGTTTTTCATACCACAATGGAAATCATGTGGCCAGCTGTCAGGCAGGAACTGAACATGCTGTCAGTGGCGTTCTGTATGATTTCACGGAGAAAAAAAGAAAAAAGGAAAAAAAAAAAAAATAAAAAATCAAGGCTGCAGATCCAGACCCCATTGGAGTCCCTAGACAATACCCATCAGCTCGGGGAGAGGGCAGATTTACAATGTCATATTGGATTTCTTTGTTCTGTCACCCAAGCCTTTCAGCTGAAAATTCAAGGACTATCAAATCCATTCTAAAGCCTTTCTTTTCCAACTGCTCTGAAGTTCCATTATTAGTAGCTATTACGTACTTGCCATTTGTATTTTGAATAATGAAGTCTAAATTGTAACTGTCCACGGAAAATCAAATGCAGTTGCTATTGCGTTGTTGCTCTTTTCTTATTTTTCCTATTGAAGCCCATTTTGTAAAACTTACCCCTCCACCCACTCGCTTGCGATGAATATAAGTGCTATTTAAAATATATGCAAATGGCAGACTTTAATCTGAAATAATGTGTTTGAAAGCACTGTTCCCATTTAGATGGGCAGCTAATGCTAGGTCGTACTCTGACCCTGGGGAAACTGCCTGAACACCAGTTGGAAGATAAGTTTGTGCTTCCCAGTTCCTGCCACCTGAATTTTAATTTGACGTAAAATAGCCGATGAATTTAAAATTTGCTTGTAGTCTTTGTTTTAAATGTGAAATGTCACTTGTTTGGAAATCTGGCATGTCTACCCTAGGTTAGGAAAGCCTCCCCGTGGATGCTGCGGAGTGGCTCGGTCTGGAGGGGGAGGCTTGTGGTCCACGCTCAGTGAGCCGAGCTCAGACAAAAGGAATACGAAGGGAAGCGGTCTGGTGCAGAAGATCTCGCCCTGCAGTTCAAAAGTTATTAATTCAACCCCTGGCTGTTCTGCCACCACCTTAGGTAAACCCGAGCTGGCTTTTTAAACACGTACCTCAGGAGCGAGAAGGGGCGAGTGACCCCCCTGTGCACATTAAACAGCGCATGCAGGTATAAGGCTTGGTAATAAATATTTCAGGGATTCAGCTATACCTTTTGTGCCTTGAAATCTGATGGTAACAATAGAGTAGACAGCAATATTTGAGAGCAAAAGGAGGAGTTCTTGCAGCTCATAAGTTACAATGCCTCTGGCGCCTGTGTATCTGCAGTATTATTAATTCGTCTGTCTAGAGGGCATCTAGCTCTCCAGGAAACAAAAAGACCTTCTGACATTTAAAAGTAAGACACAAGAAGGAAAGACACTCAATGTCTTTAATATCTCCAGCCTGCAAAACCTCTGCAGAGACAGGCAGGTAACTTGAATTCTGCCCAAGAAAAACAGGCAGAAAACTCTAAGCGATTTTATTCCACACCACAGCCATTCCTGCTCCTAAAAGGTTTTCTGAAAGGTAAAAAATCAGACAAGTGTCAATTAGACGCCTGTCTAATGACATGGAAAACAAAGGACTGGCAGATCCATCGCGTGTCAGTGGGACAGGAGGTGGCTGGCGTGGAGCAAAGGCAGGAGTGCACAGTGTCAACGTTAGTCGAAGCATTAACGTCATGGGAACCTTAGAGCAAAGGAAGACCCATTTCATGGCCATGAATTCATTTAAAAGAATTTTAGAAGCTTAATTTGAATAAAATGCTTTGAAAATCCCATGCCTTTGGGAACAAGGCTGGCAATGATTTTAGTCTCGGCTTGGATTTCAGGTTGCAAAGTATCTGAGATGTCCAGTTCATCAAGGCATCGAGGCGCATGTGTAAACGTCGACTGCAGCAGAAGATCAAACCCACCGCGGCACTGGGACCCGTGGATGATGCTCTGCTGAATCACCTCGACCATGACTACCAGTGGGGACTGGCTGGAGGCCAGTGTGGAGGCCGGCTGAGCATGGAAGGTCAATGTTAGCCACCAGGGAAGCCTACAGAGAGAGTGAGGTGGAGAAGGTGAGCGGCTCCTGGTCAATGCCTTCCTCTTCCCCCTTCACCAAGCAGAGGAGCAGTAACCCAGGGCAAGAGGAAAAGGCAGGAGGAGGAGCGGGCATCCAGCTTCTTGCCTATCCTCAATCCAGAAACCAAGTAAGTCGTAAGTGGACAATTGTGGAGCCAACTGCAACGGAAAGAGTCTCTGTCCCCAGTCAGGAGGGTTAATAAGGATTACTGTACAAAGAAAGGCCAGATGCAGCAATAGTAATGAATCGAGTCTTAAGTCTTCAACCAGCGAGTGCTAGAGTGTTTCAAGAGGTTCTAGCACATGCCTGTAATTAGACAATTTGCACCTGGAGAAAGATATCGTGCCTGGGATTTTGCTGGAGATTTTATTAGGCTAAACTCATAGCTTTCCCCTTTGAACATACTTGCAGGTATAAAGCCAGTAATAATATGTACCAGGCAAGAAAATATGAGAGGATAATGAGATGACTCTTCAGATGCATGGGAATCTCAGNGAACCAGAAGCCTACCAGATCATCTTGTTGTTATGATAAGAAATTATATCATGTCATTTCTGCAGCCCTCAGGCAAGAAACCCCACATAGTAAACACAAGACTCCATTCTGCTTCTGCTGAAAGCAACTGGAGTTTTGCCACAGCCTTGAACTGGAGCAACTTTGAGACACTGGGAAGCAATAAACACAAAATTTGCTGGAAACTCACACTTCAAATGTACATATCTTTCCTCAAGCAGAAGGAATGCCTATCTCTAGGCTCCCTTTTTCTCCTATTTACTAGGAGGATCTTCACTGGTTTCTCAAAAAGCCTCTGACTGATGCGGTGCAAGCTGGGATGCTCAGTTTGCTCCACAACAAACAGATACCAAAACTGGGGGGAAAAAAAATAGCTTTAAATGATCATCAATAATTATCATCAAGGCTCAGCAAGCGTCCAGGAGCACACAGACGGATGGCTCCAGCCCTGCATGAGGCTCCACGGCCGCCAGCAGCTCCAGCTTTGGGCAGGGTAGGAGAGGGCACACACTGGGTTACCTCTTCCCAGCTTCCTAGGATTGGGAAACTGAGCTTGAGGATGCGTCTGGATTATTGGTTATTTAATTGTTGGTAGAAGCAGCTACTGGAGGTTAGTCCATCTTCTCAGAGAGGAACTGAGGACACCAGCTGCTCGCTCTAACAGCACTCAGAAAAGGTGAACTTAATGCCAGAGAATAGGATAGATGTCAGGAAGCTTGTGTATAACACTTTTAAATGCATTATTAATTGAAATTAGCAAGTGTTAGATCATTTGGAAAATAAGTGTCTTATTGTAACAAACAGGACTACCAACAGCTGCTTGTTGAATTGGACTGGGCTGTTAAAACCTTAGACTCACAATACATTTGAATTACTGGCTCCACACACCAGTATGTGACCTTTTTACCTGTAAACGAAATTCTGAATCTAGCAGGAGGCACGTTCTCTGTGTCCCATGTCCCTCCCGTGTGTTCCCCATCCCGTAGCTGCTGCCCTGCCAATGACACACAGCGCGACAGCCAGCCTGAAGCTTGGCGTGACACGGCCATAGAGGTTCCCGGCAAGAAAGGGACAGTAGGAGGGGAGCCACGGGCAGGATCAAGAGATCACAGAGGCGACTGAAAGTGGGCAGAAAATAAAACCTTCNTACCAACAGCTGCTTGTTGAATTGGACTGGGCTGTTAAAACCTTAGACTCACAATACATTTGAATTACTGGCTCCACACACCAGTATGTGACCTTTTTACCTGTAAACGAAATTCTGAATCTAGCAGGAGGCACGTTCTCTGTGTCCCATGTCCCTCCCGTGTGTTCCCCATCCCGTAGCTGCTGCCCTGCCAATGACACACAGCGCGACAGCCAGCCTGAAGCTTGGCGTGACACGGCCATAGAGGTTCCCGGCAAGAAAGGGACAGTAGGAGGGGAGCCACGGGCAGGATCAAGAGATCACAGAGGTGACTGAAAGTGGGCAGAAAATAAAACCTTCTTTCTTTTTTTTTTTAAAGTAAGGTGTAAGCGACACACACAGCGTGCAAAATGAGAAAGATGATAATCTCCGGTTTAAAAGTATGTTGTCTAAAATCTTTGTCTGAAACCTAAACTGCCTTTTTTTTTTTTTTTTTTTTTTTTTTTTTTTCTGTGTCTGCGTCTGTCAAGAGGAATCCAGACATGAGAAAAACACTTATCTAAGAACAATCTGTCAGCGCTGAAAACCCACTCAGAGCCTCATTTCAGAAATTGGGGCTTGGAGAGCTTTGCAAGATTATTATTTTTTTTTTTAGTTTGCCATTAATTACATTGCTAGGACGTCTGCGCATACAGATGCTCCGTACTGGAAAAGGCGTCGAAGGCACCGTGCTCCGCAGCCCTGCAGCACGCTGGCTGGGGTGGACTCTGCCCTTCGGCAGTCGCCGCGTCCTCGCTGGGTGGCTGCAGGCACCGCAGCTCTGCCCGAGGGCTTGATCCTGGGCCCAGAGAAGTCAACACAAAGAACTCCATTGAGCTCACCGGGCTTCGAATCAGGCTTTTCAACAATCCCCTTTCAGAAAGGTCGCACAGGCACTAAATTTCCAGACCAGCTGCTCTGAGAATTAATGTGGGGAGATCAGACTTTCATCCTCAGCATCAGCGTGTATGTGTTCTGGCAACCCACATGGAAGACGAAAACGATACATCGTTCCAGCTCCTGTTAATGACTTTTGAGACCAGCCAAATCCCTTACAAGAAAATAATCTTGTTCCTTTTTCACAACAACTTGTGAGACAGCACATCTTCAAAAGCAACAGCGGCAATTCTTGCTATGCGTATCAAGCATCCTATCTGCTGTTTCCTATACTTTAAAAACTAAAGGCGGTGAAACTTGTAAGCGGCTCTTTAGTCTGCCAAAATGCCACAGAGGAGCACCTGAGTTATGATTCCTGTAGAGGCCTTCTGTCTTTGCCTGGACCTCTCTTTTAATGCCTGTAAAGCATTTACAAAAGCGTGGCACAGAAATAAATCAAAATTTGCTTTAGGGGGCAGCTTGGCGCCGCGCCTGGGGCTTTTTTTTTATGAATGGAGTAGCGACCGCCGCCTCAGCCCCGCCCCCGCANGAGCAGCCAATCCGCGGGCGGGGGCGGGGCTGAGGCGGTGGCGGGCGCGTTCGGTAACGGGACCCGGAGGAGCCGCCGCGGCCCCGTGGGAACCGGGCAGCGGGGGATGCGAACGGCCGGATGGCGGAGAGGGGGGTAAGTGCTGGTTTGTGGTTGTTTATTTTCCGTCGGGAAACTGTATATAACTTGAGCTTCGCAACGTATATACTCTCACGGAAAGATCGGTCTGGTTCAGCGGGGGGAAACGTGGGGTTTTAGTCCGAATTCCGACCCTTTGGCAGGCGGCAGTTGGAAAGATGTCCTTAAATCTGTGAGCGTGAAAGGTTAACATTTCTACAGCAGGGAGAAACTGAAGCAGCCAGGGATATTCAGCCAGCCTGTTTGGACCGGATGCTGGAAGAGCTGGGAAAAGTTGTACTAGAGGTAGGCTCCATCTCTCTGGTCCTGCAGATTGTATCAAGTAATAGAAACTGAAAGCTAAACTCTTTTATTGCATGAAACCGTAGTATTTCAACTCATCAGGATAACCTGCATTTAAACACATGCTTCCTCAGGAAAACACGAGAGTCCTCTCTGCTGCACCTGCGGTCTTGTCCAAAGCAGCAGCCAATGCCGAGAGCTTCAACAGTTACTGAAAGTAACATTTTACTGGATAGAGAAAAATCTGAAGGAGAAATTCCACGTTAGAAAATCAGCAGAAAATCAGCTTACTGCTCCATCATCTTAAGCTCTTCCATTCTCCTTGGGCATTTGTTCCTAACACCTTCCCTGGAAAGGGCAAGGTTCAGCCATGCAGTGGGTCAGGTCAGGAAACTGACCCAGCTGAAAACACTGTTTATTTCGTTTTCAGATTATTTGGCTTTTTTAATTGATTATCCAGGGACCTGGACACAGGCACAAGAGAAATGGCTACGTGTAGTAAGGAAGAAGAGAGGTCCCCGTTCATCATCCGCATTTAAGGCTGTAGATCACTGTGAGCTACAGGTAGTCCTTGAGAAATGGGCTTCTCAATCACAGGGGCACTTGAGAAAAACTGTTTCGCTTTTTTAAAATTGAATAATCTGTACAAGATTTCTTCTTGCTACCTGCCAGTGTGAAGCACGCAGGCTTGCAGATCCGATTAGACCCATGCATTACAGCAGTTCCTTGAAACTCAGCCTCATCTCACGGCAGCAAAGACAAGTTTCCACATGAGAACCTGATGTAAATCGATGCAGGGAAGACAATAGGCGGTTTCATCTGTCACACCACAGCATCCTCTCACAAGCGCAGTGATGGCATTTCGGTGTAGCATGAATATCCCAACTGTGCTTATTCAGAGATCAAAGTGGTTCAGCTGGAGCTGACTAAAATCACATTTCTTTGTTACACACATGCTGCATTGCCCTTGCAGCTCAGTGCAGCTGCATCTCACTGCCTACTGAGAGTTGCCATGCACCATAAAGAATGACATCCTCAGCATATACCACAACGGGCAGTAGAGAGGAGTGGAGTCCTGCTTGCCTTACCCAGGCATGGGATGAACCTCGCAGGTCCCTTAAGGCCCTTAGTGCCCATCTGCTCTCCCCCTGCTAGAAGCACAGAGGGATGTAGTTCTGGATTCTTTCATTACTTGTGTAAGCATTAAGTCCTTTCTGACTCATACCAAGCTCCTGGTCTCAGAGATGTTTTACTGCAATGAGTACCATCTGCCAACCATCTTTTTCAGACAAGGTGAATGATCCCTTTCCCTGGTTTTGGCCCTGCTCCCAGTTTCTTGGCAGCTCCCCAGGTTCACGTCTGGTGAGTGAGTCGGGCTGGGACCTGGTCTAGGGCTGGTCCTGGTGCTCCCAACACCATCAGCTCCCAATACCATCTCCCAACCTTGTTGGGACAACAACAAGGAACTGAACTGCCCACTGCGTTACAGCTGCTTTGCTCTAGTAGAATCCGGGAGCATTTGTCAGACTCTCTGTCCTACCCAGGCTTCTTTCACTCATAAATTTGTCCAGAAAACAGCCATAGACTCTTTTCAAGATCTGTGATTCTCTCTGTCTCCTGGATGATTCCTCCCTTGTTCCACTCCACCGACCTGCTTTAACATCCACTTGCTTTTGAGAGGCATCCTCTGGTAGGTCCTCCAGTATTCCCGACACTCCCCAGGGTAAGCCAACAAGCCAAAGCAGATTGTATTACGGGAATGCATGGGTACAAACACACTTATTTCCGTCAGAAAACAGTGATCTGTGACTCTTGGTGGTGTTTGAAGCCGAGGCCACCGCCGTGACTAAGCAGTGTGTTGGCTTGGGGCCTGCTGGATGTCTGCTTCAGGCCACCTCCTGCCATGCAGCGAGCCGGCTGCCCTGGGTAGCCTGCTGCTCTGCTGGGTGGGAAAGTATCAGGGAGCCTTTTAGCGCTCTGAAAGTTCTGCTTATTAATCCCTCACACCGTGTGAGGTCCATTGATTTGTGCGCACAGCCATGGCGCTCGATGGGAATGGCATGTACCAAACAAACCAGCCACCCTCTCGGAGAATCCGACAGAGCTTCTAAACGACTTTCTCATCCTCTGTGTAGCAGACCTGTAAATACCGGTGTGCATAGTTAATAGGTTCCACCTAACATCAATAGATCAACACAATCTAAAATCACCAGAAATACCTAAAAATGGATATCGGTAAAGCTGAGGGAGCAGAAGTTTTTGTCTCTAGGGAATTGTTCTTGTGTACCTAGTGCCGTGTGTTGGTTTGCATACATTGGAAGTGGGTCCTTTGCGAGTTGCATGCCTCTTCACTGCTGAGTCTTTTCTTTTGCAGGAAAGACCATTTTCTTGCTGAAACTGAAACACTGGAAGCAGAATTCATTTGATCTTTGCAGGAGAAAATGTGAGACAGACTAAAGTCAACTTCTGATACGATTTTCAGGTTCTGAATCATTTTAGAATAATTGCTGGGGTTAGATGCAGACAAAAGCTACCGGTGCTCTTAAAAATGATCCCCCAAATGGCTCCACCTTTACATTTCAACAAAAAAGAACTGGATGTTTTGAAGTAGAGGATGAAAGAGCCAACAGCGCAGCCTTCTGTGGAACTCGGAGGGAAAATGGACTCAGGTGAGAACAAAGAAAAAGCTGACGTGAGATTACAACAACTTCAAGCTCCGCCTGAGGTTTTCCTACATTTGCTACATGTAATAACTAGCTCTTCTTTCCAGCCTGCCTGTGGAGCTGTTGCTCTTCTTGATATATGAAGGGCTTGAGAGCACGCGGTCCCAAACCAGACCCTTTCCAATGTGCCAGTTGGAACTGGTCCCCGGTGCTGCCTCTGCCCCTGGGGAACCCATCGCACCTTAGAGGCTCCCTCCAGCTTGCCATTTTAAGGTGTTTGTAATGGCAGCTGCATCTTCACCAGCTTCCTAGAGAACCAAGCAGTTGAAGCTGATGGATCACTTGCTACATGAGCTGGAGTTGTTATCGCAGCGGCCTTGAGCTGGTTGAAGATTCAGGTTAACCCACCATGCCTCACTTGTTGCTTCAGTCATACAGGTCACAGACGATGGCATTTCTTGAGGAGCTGGACCGTTACTCTTCCTTGGCCAAACTCATGTCAATCTACCAAGCAACCAACAGGACCACCTTCAACTGGACAGACAGCCGCATTGTTGAGTGGGAGAAATTCGCTGAGCTGGCTAAATATGAGCCAGAATCCCAGAAACCAACAGTGAAAGCTCTCCTAATTGTGGCGTACTCGGTCATTATCATCATGTCTCTCTTTGGGAACGTGCTGGTGTGCCACGTGGTGCTGAAGAACAAGAGAATGCACTCAGCCACCAGCCTTTTCATCGTCAACCTGGCAGTGTCCGACATCATGATCACGCTGCTCAACACGCCTTTTACCCTGGTAAGTGGCCCACTGTGCTGTCCCTTCAGCCAGGAGGGGTGTCTCTCACAAGAATGCTCTGCCTGGTGGTCACACCCTCTCTGTGCATGCTCTTCTAGGACTGAGGTGCGAACCCAACACAATCAAGCCTAATAGACAACTCTGCCAGGCAAGTAAAACACTGTTCAGCAACCTGTGGGCTCTCTTTGCTCTGTTTAGGCTCTGTTTTTTTTTTTTTACTCCAAAGTCTCTCCAAATATGCCACCAAACCACAGCAAGAGCTTCTTGGGGAATGCAGAATAAGTTCCTGGATGAACATGCATTTTTAATGTACACGCAGGAGAGCATTAGAGAGCCACACTTCAAACTTAGTGCGTCAAACCAACTTGAATGCCAGTCATATTCAGGTGACTGGAAGAAAGCAGTCAAGCTTTTCAGAGCTACCAGTTGGGTAAAGTCTTCACTGAAAGCTCTGCAGGCCTGAAGGCGGGTTTGTGTGACCAAGACTTGGCACTTCAGGGCGTGGTCTGGTGACAGAGATTGTAGGGTTTTTTTTTGTGTGCGTATGGTTGGACTCGATGATCTCAAAGGTCCTTTCCAACCATGAAGATTCTATGATTCAAATCAAAAAGTTATCATCACCACTGTTCGCAAATGGTGTTTAGACGAATAGTTCAGGAGGGCTGTGACAGCACCACTTGTTTAATGTAAAGGTGGTCTAAAATCCAGCGTAGCTAATCTTTCTTTGGGTTCCAGATGGAGCTGCCCAGCCAGCCAAGCAAAATCCATGTGCCAGCTCAAGTGCAATCCAAAGGGTTTCCCTGCAGATTTGTTTCCAGTACATTTGCTGGTTGATGGCCTGTTGTTTTCCCCTCAGGTTCGGTTTGTGAACAGCACGTGGATCTTTGGAAAGGCCATGTGCCACATCAGCCGCTTCGTGCAGTACTGCTCCCTCCACGTCTCCACGCTGACCCTGACGGCCATCGCCCTGGACAGGCACCAGGTAAAACGCTGCCCGTCCGACGTTCCCTTGCAAGGCTCTTCCCAAGCCCCTGTCAGTCTCGGTCGAGCTGTGGGTTCAAGGTGGCCAAATCTTGGGGATTAAACCCATATCCAGTGAGAAGGCTCTAGAGCTAAATTCAAAGATGCGCCTTGTGTGTCAGGGGTAGGAAGGCTTGATGGACTTCTGTAGGCTCCCAAGGAGGAGGGAATAAACAAAATGCAGCATTACAGGTTTCCCAGGACATTCCCAGACTTTCAGTAGAAGAGGGTGAGGACACCTTTTTCAAGTAGTTTGAAAAGAGCCAGGTCCAACCTGGCCCCCAAGCACGGCAGGGCAAGTTGATTCAAAGAGGCTTTGTTTTACATGGGGGGCCTTGAAAGACAGCGGAGCCAATGCTGGGTGCAAAGTGTTACTTTAGCTCTACAGGGAACTTTCCCAAGTTTTTCACTTTACCACCCCAAAACCCATAAAACCACCAGTCTGGGCATTTGGTACATCGTGAAGCTGCAGGGCAGTTGGAGTTTGCATCAACTCTCAGCTCGCTGCCTCAGGGAGACAAAAGAAAATCGGAGACTAAAGTCCTGTGATAGAAGTATACGACGCGTGCTGGACCAGTATGAAGGGGAGTGGCAGAGTGGGAAATCTCTGTTTCCAACTGGGAGGCGACTTCAGAGCTGTGAGAAGACGGTACCCACCACCTCCCCACAGCCAGGCTGTGTCCGCTGCCCACCGTGAAAAACGCTCGCTGCGTTGCCAGCGCAGGAAAGAGAGGGCAGCCCTGGCCACATGCTTATCTCCAGCAATCACTCTCCTTTCCTATCAGCCAAAGAGCATCTTCCAGACCCTCAGATTTTATAAGCTCTCTACCTTTTCATCTAACAAAGAAAAAGTCGTAAGAGGTAAGTTAATGCCTCCAAAGAGGGGAGTCATTAACTTAAAAGAGGCTCAGCTTCGTAGGTTCAGCCGGAACAGGAGACATTTTTATATAATTCTTATAGAATAAACAAACATGCCCACAAATGAAGAGACGTCAGTAGATTTTTTTTTTTTTTTCCCTGCCTAATGTAACCCACAATTTAAGGAAAATGGCCCTCGCGGAACAAAATAGAGGAAAAAGTTTATTTGAAAGCGATTCTGAACAGACTGAAAAGTTCAAGGTTTCCCATTTTCCACGTCACTTCAATAAGCAGGGCATTTTCCTGTCACAGCTGTCATTTTCTTAACAGCGTTAGGTCATGCCAAAGAATGCCTCTGCTCTGTGCGTTGGTGAAGGGACTTTGTTTTCCCGTGAGATGAGAGTCACGGTGAAGTTTCTGTTGCAGGTTATCCTGAACCCGCTGAAGCAGAGGATGTCACTAACAAAAGGAGCGCTGAGCATCTCTGTTATCTGGCTGATGGCAACCTGTTTCTCCCTGCCCCATGCCATCTATCAAAAGCTTTTCCAGTATAACTACAGGTGAGTTATTTCCCCTTCCAACCAAGCATTAAGAAGTCCAATAGCCCTCTGCGGCGGTGGCTCTCAGCAGTGAGAGCTGCTGGAAGGGCTTCCAGGCTTGGGGAAGGACATAGTGGAATTGGTGAGAGTTTGTGTGGGGATGAAATCTCACTTCCCACAGCAGAGGCTTGGCCCTCTGGAAGAGCCGCCTGGCTCACCGCACGTCCTCAGGACCTGGGTTTGCTTTCATCGTTGCCCAAACGCCTGGACGAGGGGATGAGTCTCACCTCATGCTGGTGGCAGGCTCCAGGCACAGTTGGGTGGCCAGCGCAGCCTGGCCAGGGCATGGCAAGTTGCTGAGACAAACCTTCTCTAGTGTCATGATACCATCAGGAGGTGCTTTGTCCTGAGAAAGCCATTTTCTCCTGAGGGCCTTTCCTCTTCCCTCCTCACACTTGCTCAGCTCCTTAGACCTAAGAAGATCACGTCTAGCCAACTTGCTCAGGCAAGGAGGAAAGAGAGAGCTAAAGCTGCAGTTTGAAAAAGAAAATAAAATTCATGCTGTTGACATCTGGTACTGCCATTAGCAAGACTATGCAGAAAGAAGAGGGAGGAGAGGTCCGCCTTTGTGAGTCAGCAGGGCCACGAACCCCGGATCTCCAAGACTTCATGCGCTGATTCACACATTTTAGCTTCCATTCATTTCATCCATCTGGATTTATGAAACAGGACCAGCCTTCCTTAAAGCTTGAGGCTCCTCTGCTCAACGTTACATAAACAGGACAAGCAAAAGAGAAGCCTCCACCTCTTCCTCTGCGGTGAAGGGCTGGTGAGAGGAACAGTGCTTCGACGTGGAAACGTCATCTCGGGGTGCTGCTTTGCCTTGCCCAGCAGGGAAGGGAGCTCTTTGCTTGGCTGAACACAACAACAGGAGCCATTAAAAGAAGAAGTGGTGGAATTTCACATCCATGTGAGGACTGCTGAAGTATCAGAAGAAAGCAAAGGTTCTGATCTAGAGAGGAAAAAAAGAAAAGAAGAAGAAAAAAAGCTTATCTTTTTCCCCCTCTGCCTTTCAGCTGGTCTAGTGATGGATTCATTGCTGGGAGGTCACCCTTTCTACCAGGGAGAAATAAAGAACCAGAAGTTTTGGGTTGATTTGCCCTCACAGTCTTTTCTTCCTCCACGGTACCCAACCTGTTGTGGTCCTCTTGTCCCCACCAGCCTGTGACATTGCTATGATTCCTCCCGGTTAGAAAACAGTCCATAATGCTATACAAACTGGTGTTTTTGTGGCGGTGTGTCGCACTGCTGGTGCCTGCATTTCGCAGGAATGCCAGACTCGAGGCCAAGGGGATGATCTTACAGCAAACGGTATTTTCAACCTGAGCGTGGCGTCCCAGGGAGCAGGGTGAGGCGGCAGTAATGGGCAGCAGGAGAAAGATTTCGATTGTAGGTATTCAATAGAATACCTACAATACTCTAGGTATTGTAGGCTTCTGTTTAAAGGACAAATATCTTCCTACAGCACAGACACTTCCTACACCACAGCCCATCAGCACGGCAGGGGGAGTGTTCGACAGCCCGCACAGGCTTTTCATTGCCGTTTGTATACGAGAGGTTACACAAAACGGGAGCGCAATCTGGGGCTTGGCAGCTCTTCCTTATTCGTGCTTGTGATTGATTTGACTGAGAGATATCTCCATGGGGGATAGAATATCCTCAACTGCTTAGACTTTGTAAACAAAGTGCTGGGTTACTCCTGCACTCGCGTTGCTTCGCAGCTGTGTTCTGTATGTGTGGGTATGACTGAACAAATTGCTTATGAATGAACAAACGCCGCTATCTGTTTCACGGCACCTGTCTCTGCTCATCCTTCAGCACGGCCAGAGGAAACCTGGCCTCGCATCGGCATGAGGCGGCTCGGCGATATAAGGACTTCCAGGCTGTGCTATTCTCATCCCTGCTTTCCATTGAATAAAAATCGCCGTTGTAATATTGCTCGTAATAGCTCCTGCAGGGCCAGGGGCTCCTGAGAAGTCCCACTGGGGAGATTGTTGGGGTTCTGGGGACAGGAGAACACAGGCTGCACCAGCATCAAACCTCTCTGGCCGCAGTGCACCGTAGCGTGGCCGAGTGCATGGTCATACCAGAGTTTACCAAAAAAACCCAGCAGCCTGCCTGGTTTTGCTCTCACCCAGCCTCTTCCCTGAAATAACCGTAGCTCTGCGCCCCCTTTTTAGAGGGTGAGAGGGAAGGGGGCAGCAGCTGGTTTTTTGCTTACCTGCGGACTCATTCTGCTGCCCGCTCTGTCCAAATGTGGTTTTAAGCTCCACAAGCACGGGAGCATCACCCTCCCCAGCCTTCAGCTTCAGCCTTCCCCCCAGCACCTTCCCGAGCTCAAAGCATTCCCCGATTCCCAGGGGGGCAGTGAGGGATGACCACCCCCCTCCCACCCCCTCTCTTCTGCTCTTTCCCTGTGACTTTGCTCCTGCATGGCCACGGCGGGTCTGACCCCATGCTGCAGTGTCACCTTGGGCGCCGCTCTTGCTTCTCCTGCCAGATCTCCGGTTGCTTTGGCCGGTCCCCTTCGGCAGGCAGGCAGGCAGGCAGGCACAGCTACCTGCAGGCAGGGGCTGGCCTTGCCCGTGCTGGCGGCGAGCCGGATCCTGGGCAGAAAAAGGTCAGGAGCATGGTTTATGAAGGATGATTTTTCCCTTCTGCGTCAGTTCCCCTCTCGAGCAGCGTCTCCAGGGTCCTCCACAGCCAGGCTCGGCGGAGCTCTGCTCCCACACCCTTTGTCATCCCTCCGACAGCCGCGCACAGGCCCCGCTCGCAGCCGTCTGTTTTCAAGCAATCTTCTATTTGTGGCACAAAAGACAGCTCCGGAGGTTGAAAAGAGGATATTAAAGATACTAATCAATATTGCAACAAATAATGCAGCTTGATGGGGATTAAAGTCTGCGCTAAATAGAAGTGAGCTGAGGACAAGGTCCAAATGGAACAAGAAAAAGAAAAAGAGGGGGGAAAAAAGGAAAGAAAAGGAGAAAACATCCACCAGAAATAAATGCACGAGTGCTCTTTTCTCCTAATGTCTCATCACTTCCAGTCATCTGCTGCGGGATGCGGAGGGGACGTGTGGTGCCCTGCGGAGGCTGCTGGGGTGCCTCGGCTGAGAGCCAGTGCCAGCCAGAAAATGCGAACAGAGCCTGGATCCACAGGATTTAGCAGGACAGATTGCTGAAGTGCTGTTAAAAGAATCAAACAAAGCCTGGATCCGCTGGGTTGAATGGGACAGATTGCTGAAGTGCTGTTAAAATAAGCTATCGCATATAGTTAAACTCAGTTCTCTTGTTGGTCAACTGTCAGAAGTTAAACCGTCAGGCTCACGTTAAACTTGAGTTAAGGGACCAGGTTTTCTAATCATCATGCCTATTTTCAGATGTAGCAATAGGGTTTTGACAGCCGCTCTCCTGAATAGCTGATGGAAAAGGGATGGTCGGTAGGGGAAGGAAGGACTGCTGTCCATGCAGGCAGGGTTGTGCCTTTGAGGCTGGATCCCAGGCTCCAGCATCCCCTTCCATCCATAATGGCTTTGATTTCCCAGCTGGTGCAGCAGTTTTCTGCGCTGGCTGAGGGTCCTGTGCTTGCTCGGGGGCAGGGGAAGGCGAGTGTACCCGTGTAGGGCATGGACTGCAGATCCAACCTGGCAAAGACAAGTCAGAGCTATTGCAAGCGTGCTGCAGCGCTGATCCCAGCCCGTGCCGTGACCCTGCCGTGTCCCGGGAAGATCGGGTCAGTTGTGCTTGGCCAGACAGCAGTTCACACAGCCCACGTGCAAGAGGAGTAACACATCCCGGGCTGGATTCCTGGGTGGGCACGTTCCAGGAAACTTGGGCATAAGATGTCCTTTTTCCAGGTGTGTAGGAATCGCCCATGGGACTTGGAGACAAGCGAGAGTTGCGTGGCTCTCACCCACTGCTCTCTTTCCTCCTGCACTGGGTTTTTGGGGCAGAGGAGAGCGGCATCGCTGTGTCTCTGTGCCCGTGCCAACAGGGAAGGGGAAGATGCATCCAGGTCAGTGCTTCTTCCACAGCAGCCCCTTTTGTGGAAATGGGCCATCAGGGGTGACTTTTGCCACGTTAAGGGGACGCAAGGGACTCATTCAATTAAAATTCTAAGAGGAAGTTACAGTTTGTCTTTCTAAGAATTTCTTTTATCAGACAACACAATTTAAGGGGAAAGAAGATAACGATGCACAGTGGCCAGGCTTATCCTTCATAAGACAGACACAAAGAACAGCATGAGAAGACTTTCTGGGGAAACAGAGGTTTGACTGAGTTTTGCTTTGTTGAGGTGGGCAACGTCTGGACCTCTCCTGTCTGCACTACAAATCTGAGGAGGTGGTTGTGGGTGGTGTGGAAGCCCTGTGGTTTGCCAAATCAGCAGCATCCGTTTGCACGGCAAAGGCCAGATGCTACATATGTATGTCTTTGTTTTTCAAGGGAAGCCACCGTCCGAAGTTTGTGCCTCCCTGATTTTCCTGAGCCTGCAGAGCTGGTCTGGAAGTATCTGGACCTGTCTACCTTTCTCCTTCTTTACCTTCTGCCTCTGCTGATCATCACTGTCACCTACACACGCCTGGCCAAGAAGCTGTGGCTCCGCAACACCATCGGAGACATCACCACGCAGCAGTATATCACCCACCACAAGAACAAGAAGAAGAGCATCAAGATGCTGATGCTGGTGGTGGTGGTCTTTGCTGTCTGCTGGTTCCCTCTCAACTGCTACGTGGTGCTCATCTCCAGTCTAGGCATCAAGACGAAGAACTACCTCTATTTCGCCCTGCACTGGTTCGCCATGAGCAGCACCTGCTACAACCCTTTCATCTACTGCTGGCTCAACGAGAGCTTCCGCTCGGAGCTCAAGTCCTTGCTCTGCATGTGCCAGAAGGTGCCTCAGACTCAGGACAACATGCTGCCGCCCGTGGTTACGTCCTGCCGCGAGGCGTGGATGGAGCAGGCCAGGTACAGGAAGGGACCTGCCTCGCAGACCATTTGCTCCACCATAAACATCCAGACAGCCAACACGGACCTGTGAGCCGAAGGGCCGAGGTGAGTTAGCTGGATTTGGCGGACATCAAAGGGCATCTCCCTGTTTCGCCTCAGGAATCGATGTTGTTGCTTTGGTGTTTTGCACTGACTTTTAACTTGTATCACAGCAGCACCCCCTTGACTTGGTGCAGTGGGAGCTGAGCCCCTCAAGCACCCCCCGCTGTGAGCCCAGGGCTGTAGCTGGTCCAAGGAGCAGGTCTGCGTGCAGGGGACATGGAAGTCCACAGACAGGGTGATTTGCTTTTGGGGGTTTCCCATCTTGCTACTAGCAGAGGGAGCGGGACCCGGGTTTCCATCATTGCTTGTGCTATCCCAAGTCACTGGCCTGTGTCAGAGCTTGTAACATGCGCCACGACACCAACAGGGCTTTGCAGAGCAACAGAAATGGACCCATCTGACATGTGTTTGAAGGAAGGACTTTGACTTCCAGGTTGACTCCATCTGTATGGAGTTTCACCAGATAATTTATACCAAAGCCTCCCAGCCAAAGTAAGGGTCGGGAAACAGCAGTTTCCCTTTCAGATGGTGCCTCTCCTCCTCCCCTCGCTCCTTCTGCCCACCCATCCCTCTGCCGCTGCTGGAGCTGCAGGGCCAGCAGCGGAAAACTAGCCCCGGAGGAGATGGGAGTGGGAACGCACATCAGACATCAGCGGCAGCAGCTCAGATGGCACTCAGGCGGACAAATCTAGTCCCCTGAGAATTTCTTTTTGGTTTTATTATAAATGCACTAATTTAGGAAACAAACCTACACTGGCATTAAACAAAAGGCCACAAAATATTTCATCAGGGCTGTAGCATTCACTAACTGAAGAATGAAATCATTCTGCATAATTACTAATTGCTGTAAAAGAGTTTCATTTAAGCAACGGAATTGACTCTGACTAAGAGGGAAGGTTTTGTTTACAGTCCTGGGAAAAATGCAGTTTAATTTAGCTACCCTTGGGAGGCAGGTAAAAAAAAGGATACAGAACAAAGGAAAGATTTAGTACATGAGAGAGAGAGAAAAAAAAAAGAAAAAGACACGGAAAAGAGACATTAAAGGCAGAAAGAAACCAGAACTGCTACATGATTTCGCAATGTGGAGCAGCGGCTGGGCACTGGGGAGCAGGAACTGGAAGGACCTCCTGGTCTGGCCAGCGATGTCCCTTTCTCCATCATACCTTCCCTCTTAAAAACTGCACCAAGACCAGAGAGGCCAGACTTCTGCTCCCAGCTTCCCTGATTGAGCTTGAGCAAGGGACTTCTCTTGCTTGGAGAAGACGGACAAAAGACAGGAAAACGCTGAACTACTTACTTATCCATTCAGACTTTGGGTTTAGTAGTCATAAGTATTTTGCAGGAATAAAGCTATGTGTGTGTTTTGAGCCCTGACAGTTCCTGGGTGATCCTTCAAAGCTTGGAGTTGGTGACCAGTACGTGCTGCAAGGGTGACAGAGGGGCTCTGTTACGGACCAGCCAGGGTGGTTAATCTCTGGTCCTCAGGCCTGAAATTCATTGGGAAAATTTGTACTTGTAGCAAAAAAACCCCAAAGTGCTTTGCATCAAAAGTAGTCAGCATTGGTGCGACCTCACCTTGAGCACTGTGTGCAGTTCTGGGCCCCACAATTTAAGAAGGGTGTGAAGGTCTTTGAATGTGTCTAGAGAAGGCAACGAAGTTGATGACAGGGCTGATGACAGGAATGTCCTATGTGGGGTGGCTGAGGACTTTGGGTTTGTCTAGTCGGTGAAAACCAGGTGATGATTTTCAGTAGTTTAAAGTCAGTCATGGCAGCCCGAGGTCAGGGATGCTTCTGGTCTACCCTGGTGATAGCCCGAACAGAGCTTTTTCCTGGGGAGGAGGTGGGAGGGACCCAGGTTCCTGATGGGGATGAGGATGTGCTCCCACCACCTTCCTGGGGGAGGATGAGACAGACTGGAGAAGGGAAACTAAGGACTGATTTTTTTTTTCCTCACGTTTGCACAGTGAGAAGGAACAGGAGCGAACGGAGGGGATGTCCTCGCTTCCAGGCCTCTTGACCCCACTCGGCCACGTCCCTGCAGCTCAGGTGTACATTGCAACATCTGCACGAGGAGCAGAGAGCAGAGCATCATGAGTGGCAGCAGAAATGGATGAATACACGATCCCCGCCGCACTTCACTTGGAAACTAACAATTATTTGAATATGGGAACTTAAGGCAGCCTGCTGCTGAGTGCAGGACTGCACTCTCTCCATGTAAAGCAGGGTCTGTTTTCAGTTGAAAAACATCGTTGTGAGTTTTTCAAAATGTTAAAAGCATCTCTAATTGATGAGCGTCACGTCATTTAATTATTAAGAGAAGCTGTCATTTGCCTTTTTACTGTTCCTCACTCCTCATCAACTTTTAGTCAATGGCCCTCAAACTACCCTGTATTCCACTTTATTAAAGTATTATTTCTTCCCTGTGGAAAGGTGGATGTCAGTATGGATTTTTGGGTTTCCACTACAGAAATGTAGTGGCCTGTTTCCACTCAAAGGTCTTCAGAAGTCCACAAGGTTAAGAGCCTTTTCCCCAAAGATTGTAAAAACGAGCATCCTTCACCCTTCGGTTGCTGTAGCACAAGTTCTTAGCACGAGCTGAGGATGTAAATGAGACGCAGTTAAAAAGTACAGTGAATGGGCTTCTCCCAGCAACTGGAAAGTTTCCGTCAAGAGTGGAAACACGGGCGATGGCAGCCTCAGGACAAACCGGGACAAAAAGCTTGAGAGTTGCTGTGTCTTATGGGCTCAGAAAGGAAAAAAATGCTGGGATGTCCTACTTTAAAAGGACTAACTGGAAAAAACCTCCCCCCTCCTCAAAGTCCAGAACAGGGATGAAAAATCAGCAGAAAAGAAATTTCAGCAACGGTTGGGTAAAGCATGGAGTCACCCAGGACCTGGCCTGGAGTCAGGAGGGAACAGCCCTGTGGCACCGAGACCCCCCCTTGGTGCTTGCTCTGGATCCGGACGACTTGATGGGGGCTATTGAGCTTCTCTGATATGGTCTTGCAGGACCCTTTCAGAAAACAAGGTTTGAACCCACTATTTGCCAGCAGGTAACAGGATTCATACCAAGTAATAAGCCAAAAAAGAGTACCCATCTCTCTGGTGCCATTAAGTGAACTGGGATAGCGGCATCCATCAGTTAATAAGGCAGATGCAGACCTTGGTTAGCTGTGATTCATGGGCTTATTCGCTGTTCACACTTATTCGGCTGATTCAGATAGATACTCACGAAAAACACCACTGGTGTCACCCAAAAACCATGCAGAGTTTAACAAAACCACTCACCTAAAATTTCATCCTGGACGAGCATATTCTTTATTTGCTTATGTTTTATCGCCCCGGACAAAAAATTCCAGGGCTCTTTGAATAAGACCCGCGAAGCAAGCATTTCACAAAGCGACAACAGAAAGTAGAAAATTGCATCCTGACCTGCCAAGGGTCTCTGTAACAGCTTGGGGAGCTGTGCGTGATCCAACACACAAGCGGCAATGCTGGCATGGACTTCCATGCCTTTGGGAAGCTGTGGCTGCCCCATCCCTGGAGGGGTTCAAGGCCAGGCTGGACGGGGCTTGGAGCAACCTGGTCTGGTGGGAGGTGTCCCCACCCAGGGCAGGGGGTTGGAACTAGATGATCTTGAAGGTCCCTTCCAACCCAAACCGCTCTACGATACCATGGTTCTGTGATTCCAGCCCCATGCACAGCACGTTGTTCTCAGTGCGCCTTTCCATAGGCTGCTGTATGGTGCACTGTGCACACAAAACTTGGTTTCTAAAGAGATATTGCTATGTTTTCTTTCAATGTACATATTATATCTTGGGCTTCTATGAAATAACCATAGCAACAACACTAACACTGATATCTTCCATGAGAAATATTAAGCTATGGCTCTCGCTGTGATTCTAAAATGAAGTCTACCTCACTGTTGGCAAATTCTGGGACATGAACCAAGCCAGGGATTAAATCCCATCCCCAGGGCAGTTTTATAGTGCAAGACGGATACATAAAAATCTTCAGTAGTTTCTTGAGGTGTTTGTCCAAGAATGCTGGTGCAGACTGGCTGCTGGTTTCCTCAGAAACAGCCGAATTTCTGGGAAGCAGCAAACAAACCGTGGAGCTGTACCTGCCGGTCATTCCTTTGATAGGAGTGTTGTTCTGGGAGCCCCTGTCATGTCTAATGGCTACGGGTGAAGTAGAAGTCTCTTAACCTGGTGTTGAGTCCATTGGTAATATTTCTTAGGTTGTTTTTTTTTCCTTCCTTCCTTTCTTTAAATGGCTGCATAATCTTCTTCTGGAGGAATCAAAGACCTCATCCCAAAGAAGTGGGTCTCTCTTCATACTCCCTTGATCTTCTGCTAACAACCCATGTGGTTAGCTATCTCTTGCTGTGAAAAATAACCTAGCTGGTTTTCCTTGGATCTGTCAATCGTAGCATCTCTTCATTGCTGAATTTTTCTCCCCTAAATGGGCATGATGTAAGAGCTGACTGTATTGCATCTTCGTAATGGCTTAGCTATCTAGACTGGTAATTATCAATGCCTGAATGAGATTCAAAGCCTCACACGCTTTGCCCATTGCCTTGGGGCTCTTGTATCTCTTGAGGATGCCTTGACTAACACAGCAGAGCTCTCTCGGCAGCATTCAGGCAAACGATAGGATGCACAACATAAAAAAAAAAAATAAAAATAAACTGAGCTATGTTGTTTGGCTTGGGCAAGGAATAGTGACTGAGGGGCAAGAGATTGCATCTCCGCTGAACTGCGGGCGCAAGGCTTGCTGCAGCGATCAGAGGGCTTACCCAGGCAGGCTCTGGAAAGGAGAATCTAAGAAATTCTGCTTTAGTTGAAACAGATCAAAGTCTGAGCCAACTCAGCAGGTAAATAGATGCTTAAACATTCATTAGTTTGTCTTCAGACACGCTGCTCGCCTGTGGGAATGGCTTCCTGCGTGGCACCGGAGGCAGCCTGGTGTCTAAGAGCAATAGGACCAAGGGAGAGCTTCCAAAAATGGGACCAGCGCTGGGTGCTTTCCTCCCTGTTCCCAGCAGGGCTGGGCTAGAAGGCTGCTGTGGGTTTTGTGCACAGGGACCTGCCCTGGCCGGGGCAACCCGCGGTGACATGAGGGCAGCAGATGTGGCACAGTTTGTTCCCTGCAGCCCAACGGTGTGGGAGCCCCGAGGCTGGAGATCTGGATGGGAGCGTGGGGTGGGAGAAGAGTCCCCCAGGAAGCCTGTGCCATCTGGAAAGCCTTCATCCTGCTCACACGCTGTGGACCGAGCCATCACTCTACACCTCTGGCAGCTCCCGTCCTCAGCAGGCAGGTGACTCGGACCTGTCCCTGGCAGGCAAAGCCCCAGGAGGCAAGACCCCAAAGGTGAATTTGGAAGGCAGATTATTAAAACACTGAGTTACCAGAAGTCTACTCCAGAGAAACTATTTGAGCACACACAAATCTGAATGCAAAGATTCAACAGAGACATGTCTGAATGATTAACAACCCAGATTTATTAAGGTTAGCTCATGCCGAATGCATCTAACTGCCTTCAGCATTGTTGCTGATGAAGACGATAACAGAGAACACAGTGCAGGGGATACCTGAATTCCAGAGACAAATCCCCTTATATAGCCCCATCACATAATGAACAAAGAAACCACAAAATGCCAACTAGATGAACAAAAAGCAAGCAAAAAAAGAATCCAGAATGAGTCAGAAAATTAGCTCAGGAAGGAGAAACAGAATACGATTATCATCAGTTAGCTCTTCAAGTGGAAAACAGTACTGAGGGGCTAGTCCAAAACACGCTAAAGGAATAAATGGAAATGTCCTCAGTTAAATCCAGACCAAGCCCTGGGAAGTGGGGATATAGCTGGTCGGAGACCATCCTCTTGCGCTGAGATATAACTCAGCAGATTGGGGCCCTCCCAGACCAGGGGAAGAAGAGGGAGGAAAAAGCCCGACCCTTGCTCGGGAGGTTCGGATGCAAAGGGCACACCCAGAATTAACACCTGGCAGATAACGAGCAGACACCCTCCGCCATGGGCAGCAAAGGAGAGTCTCTGCCTCAAGTCAGGGCAGATGGCTCTACCCTCTCACCGACTGAGGAGCAAACACGCCTGCTTCCCTCGAGCTATCGCCTCCCGCGCTGCGGTAGGGAGAAAAATGCTTCTGATCTCCCCAGACTTTGGATGAACCCCAAGCAGGAACGCTGACAGGGTAAGGGCAGGTTTATCACGCCAAGCACGGTGCTGCGATCAGCTCTCAGTTTAAAGATTCAAGGCTTTTCACGAAGCCGCCCTGCCCCCAGTGCTCAGCAGTAATCCCTACCCGAATTCCAGTATATATATTCCTAAACTGCTCCCCCGAGCTTGTTGTCCAAGCACTCCCCACTTGATGACCACACCACTTGGCTCATCCCGATGAGCTTTCTGTGGCCAGCAGGTATGTCAGGGGCAATCTCGTCACCAAGATGTGTTGGCAATGACGCATTTTGGGCGCCTACGTTGGAGCAGGACTGAAGTCCTTTGGGGTCGCTGGCGGATGGTAAGCAGCAGGACTGCAGGAGCAGGTCCCCAAACGCTGCTGCAGACGAGGCGAGTGCCCGAGCGATGCTCCGGATCGTGCTGGAGAGGGTGGGTACCAGCGGGTGGGAGGGAAGCGAGCTGACACGGCCGGAGCAGGGATGTCTGCACCTTCTCTGCCTGGTGCGCTGCGCTGAAGCAAACCCTTCCTTAGGAGGCTGCTGCAAGGCTCCTTGGACAGCAAAGCAAAAGCACTTCTTGCCCTGCCCCACCTCCAGGGTTTTTTTCCTTTGCCCCAGTAATAAGGGTTGAATTAATGCATTTGGCCCTTGTGGTGGAGTTTTATTCTCCCATGAGCCCATGCTGGCTAATAACGTCTTGTTCAGCAATGCCGAATCGTGTGAGGACACTGCCCTCTGCAACGAGCTGTCAGTGAAGAGCAGCTGTCACTTATCAGAGGTGAGAGGAAGACAAAAAAAAAGCAATAAAAAACCCCCAAAACCGACAGGCTGAATCCTGCAGAAACCACGTGTCTGATTTTACAGCACAATAGTCTGTCACTTGAAGAGACTTTCCCACGACAGGCCTCATAAAAATCTCCTTGGCAGATAAGAACAGACGTATTGCTTTATAAAATGAGCTTCATGGACCATCTAATTTGTCTGCTGGAGACAAAACCAATTGCTTTATGGGACACCATAAGGGACAATTATAGGGAGTGTCCCCATTAACGGAATTCTGCTTATTGCCTTGCAATTAGTGCTGCTTCAGAACATAAAGGTTTATATCCTCTCCGCGTGTCCTCTTTATCCAACATACCCATATGTTTTCATTGTATATATAAGTATCTAATACACACTGTGTCCTGGCAGGTTGCTGAACCTCGGTGGCCTCTTGCCCCAAGGATTTCCCCTCTGCAAGGACCTTCAGCTGGTGTTTGTAGCTGGAAGTAGGACAGTGATTTTTCAAAACATCATTCTTGGCAGTTTCATGCCATTCTACCAGAGCTGCAGTGCATTCCTCAACCAGGTCTGCAGAAACCCTTGCTATTTCAAATCCACACTTGGAGCCAATTTGAGGACCGCAATCAGTGTGATTCCAAGGTGGCCAGACTTTGGGTGCTGTTAGGAGACGGTTTATGATACATAATAAAAATGATGGCAGGCAAGTTGCAGAGCAACAGATTTTATTCCCTTTTTTGCGACAGAGGTGGTGTTTGCTTGCTACCACATCTTGCCTCAGGCAATTTCCAACAGGAATTAAGTGATCAATTAACCGATGGCCTAAACCTTTTGCAGCTCCTTTCTCCTTCCACTGCTCGTTTTGATCTTTTGCTGGTGATACATGTCAAACAAGGCAGAACTCAGAATTATAAGGAGTCACCCAAAACTTCCGTGGTGGATTTACCACAAAGTTCAATTAATGAGGAGTTGCAATAGATTGGATAAATCTGGGCTATTTTGGAAATTTCTGTTTCCTTCTGAACTGTGATAGATTGCTTGGACCTTTCACATTAAGGTTAATAAACCAAGTTTCCCAGACTGGAAAGGAATCAAGTTTTAGTTTTTACCCTTACGGTATTTCTAAGATTCCCTACAATGGTACATTGTCTGTCCTGAATCTGCCTTTACAGGTCAGTTATTTAACGGACTAACTTCATTTTCTACCCTGTGCTTGAATTAAATACACCAGTGGCTCTTCCTGAGAACAGTGAATAACGCCGACAGTTCCCTGCGCGGAGACGGCGATAGCTACAGCTCCAAATAGATACTTCAATGCAGTAACCCCTCTTTGTGTTCACATTTCTATTGCAGGCAATAGGTTTTTTCCCCTTTATTAAATTTGAAGGCTAACTTTAAGAAACCTAAAGCTAAAGGTGGCTTGAACATAAGGTTACCCTGTGTCCTATTTAAAAGAATTGTATAAAATTGCATTACCTTGCCTTCTGTTTAGTGGAATATAAGTATTCCGTTGTCCTTCACAGCTTGCAGGGCACGATGTAGAAATATATTCATCCTCTAGGTGAACTGTAATGATTAACATGGCTAATAAAGATGAAATGTTTAGTAATACATTCAGACATCTCAGCTATAAAGGGGAACAGGTTGAAAATTAACCTTAAGCTTGTTTGATCCCCAGCGTTCAAACGCCGCAGGCGCCATTGTGGTCCTTCCAGCAGTCCGGGATGAGCAACTTTCAATATGCCCTTGGTGCCCTTCACTGGTGCCCTTGTGAAATACTTCTGGTGAGAAGCTGGAGGATTGAATCTTCAAGCTGTGCATTGCAAATATAAAGTTTAGTGCCCTACATTTCTGGTTAGCTCTGGGGGCATCAGTTCTAATTTAAGGACAGGTGACGTGATTCGCGGAGTGGATGGAAAAATGGAAGGACAGAAAGAAAAAGAGGAAAAAATCATTCTGAGGGTTAGTGACAAACCCAGCTTGGGCGTGCAAGACCTTCCAGCGGCGTTTTCTGTGCTTATTCCCTGAGGTCCATCCACGCACCCCGGCCGAGCATCCCTCTGACCCCTCTGGGTGCAGCCCGAGCCTCCCAGCTGCCCAGCAGTCTTCTGCCATTCACTCGATTTCACAGAGGGCCAGACAGAAACAATGGGTTCCTGGGGTTTTGACTAGGGAATTTACAGCTAAGACACCCATTTTAATCCTCGGTGCAACCCTGCAAAGCGATCCTTGCTTTTTAAAGCAGCGAGACTGCTAAACCCCGCAAGTGACAGTAAAGGGAGGTTGGTGACCTCAGGAAAAAGGACCGCCCGTGTTTTATGCTCTTCTTTTCCTCCAAACTCAAACATTATAAAATCCAGCTGGCTCACATGTTCTCGCCACACAAAAGGTTATTTATTGCCGCATCCTCTAGGTCTTATCCGAGAATGAGAGAAGAGCTTGCTCAGGAAGAGGGCAGACACTCCAGCTCCAGACCAGGCTTTAAAGGAGGGTTTTCTCCCTTTCCCTGTGGGTGATTTCGTTAATCAGCGCTACCGCCCTCTTCCCAGTGCCTGCATCCCGGCCCAGCCAGCTGTGGCACAGCTGTCCCCATGGGATGTGCCTTTGGGAGAGGCACCGTGTCGCAGGTGCGCCCAGCAAGAGACTGGCCCCATCCCTTGCAGACTGGTATAAAAGGGGTCAGTAAACAAAAGAAAAGGGAGGGCACTGGGAACAACAGCTTGTCTAATGTCCCTTGTTATAGAAGCTTAAAATAGCACAGAAAACCCAAATACCAGGTAGTTTTCCATGATTTGTATTCTCCATATTCTTGGGGAAACTAAAGCTCTTTTAGGAACTTTAAGAGTTCTGTTTTACAGCCTTTTATCTGTTTGCTCCTTTGAGCCCTTGGCATGGCGTGACAAAAGAGTTTGGTAAGTGAAGAACACTGTTTGTATTTTCATTATCTCAGAACATTGGCATGGCAGCAAATTAATAGAGTAGGAAATAAAACATGGGCTGTGCACAAAGGCGGGGAACTAAAAGGAGGCAAGGCAGAGGGAAGGGATGCTTTATACTATATTTTATACTAAGGTATCACTCACTGGAGTGCATTGTGGAAGTTTTTAAGGCCAGGCTGGATGAGGCTCTGAGCAACCTGATCTAGCAGGAGGTGTCCCTGCCCATGGAAGGGGGTTTGGAACTGGATGATCTTTAAGATCCCTTCCAACCCAACCATTCTGTGATTCTATGGTTGTGCGGGCAGCTGGACACCAACAGAGACCTGTTCATCGGCGCAGGCAGCTGAGGAGCCTGGCTGGTTTCTCCAGAGGCAAAGGTAGTGCCAACAGCGCTTTGTTCATCGTCTCTTTGCTGGTCCCCACAGGGTGATTCCACATCTGGCACCAAGTGTGTGGAAACAAAAACGGTCACACCATTTAATGGCAGCCCAGTCCCTGCTCGTAGAAGATGCTGAGATCTTCTTGGAGCTCCTCTCCGTCAAGGAGAGAGGGAGGTGTGTGGACATGATGTCTCACACCAGCAAAAGTGGAGGGGGAAGGGGGAACACCTGCAAATGTTGCTGCAGGTTGGGTGCTCATTGGCACGGGCTGCTGGTACCTCCGGGGGATCAACCAGAGCCTGTGTCTGCCTTGGGCTGCAAAAGCAAAGTGTTCGAGGAAGTTATGCTGGGTTTTACCAGAATATTCTGCTCCAAAACATTCTAAAACGTGGCTATAAAGAACATGAGAGATGGAGAATCAAGCAGTAAAAAAGGAGGAATTTAAAGCTTCCCATGAAAATTGGCGTTTTGTGCCTATGCGTTATGCTACAAGTATCGCCATTTTCAGCTATGTGTCAGCCAGGTATGATTAACGAGATCTTATACGTGTAGATGTGCGTGAAACATGTTTTCCACTAACCTCATTCTTGGGAAAAGTTTAGTTCTTTCATCTGTAGTTTTCCAATAAAAACATGGTTAGTCTGAGGCAGACAGCGTGTGGTAAAAAATCCGTGGATGTTATTTACGTGAGGCAAAGTTAACGGCCATGAAAACCAGAGCTCTGCGCTGGAAAGTAGTGCTCATGGCACCTCGCATGCAGCTCTGTCTGGAGACATGGTGTGTAATGGCCAAGTGATGATGTGAACCTTCACTGCTCACAGCTCTTCTGCAGACACCTCCTGATTTCTCCCCTTGTAGCCCCCACCAACTGGAGCTTTACACCCCAGTTTACGTCTCCTGCATCCCACCTCCCTCGGCTTCCCCTCTCTGTTCGGCTCGGCCAGGCTGTCACTGCTGTGCCCCTGGGCTGGTCTCGGCTTGGGCCAGACTAGTGGCAGCCTCAGTTGCCAAGCCTGAATTGATTTACCTATTCCTTCTGAAGCCAAGTTGTCAATTATTTTTTTTTTTTGTTTACCTTTGCATTTCCCCTGGTCATTGCAAAGGAAGGAGAGACTGAGGGTGAAGGTGTGAGGAACTGCAGTATTTTCCTATTTGTTGTTTTAAGCATTGCTAATACAGTCTCTGCTCCCCCCTCCCCATACAAAATGGAAGATATCACAGAATCACACAGAATCACAGAACGGTGGGGGTTGGAAGGGACCTCTGGCGATCATCTAGTCCAACCCCCTGCCAGACCAGGGTCACCCAGAGCAGGGGGCACAGGAACGTGTCCAGGCGGGTTTGGAATGTCTCCAGAGACGGAGACTCCACCACCTCTCTGGGCAGCCTGTGCCAGGGCTCTGCCACCCTCAAAGGAAAGAAGTTCCTCCTCATGTTTAGGTGGAACTTCCTATGGTCAAGTTTGTGCCCGTTACCTCTTGTCCTGTTGCTGGGCACCACTGAGAAGAGCCTGGCCCCATCGTCCTGACACCCACTCTTTAAGTATTTATAAGCCTTGATAAGATCCCCNGAGGATGACCTCCCTCAATCTGCTGGCCACACTCTTCTTGATGCACCCCAGCCTTTCCTCCATTACATTTCATATATATTTTATATATACGTATACACACAGACACACTGTGGATACCAGGATGCCGTCCTCCATTTCAAACACCTTTCTGTGACGCATGTGCCACGGGCCAGGAGCACATCTCCATTGGTGCCTGGGGAAAGGGGGTGCTTTTGGAGGACCCTCTGGGACACCACCAGGGTGACACCTCAGGGAGGACACACTGTGGCAAGCAGCTCGAGGGAGGTCATCCTCCCCCTCTACTCTG